>PVLD010006932.1:0-45266 GCA_004027595.1 Dinomys branickii | reverse complement strand
GTACTATAACATATATGGGTATATAAACCACCATGGAGGGAGGTGGAAAAGCACATATGCTCACAGCGGACCACCCAGCTCCACCCTGTCGCCGTGCTATGGGTGGGGGCGGGTCCAGTCTGTGAGGTGCCCTCAGCGGGGCCCTCAGCAGAGCAGCCACAGGGCCCACAGCAGAGCAGCCACGGGGCCCACAGCAGAGCAGCCGCAGGGCCCACTGTGGAGCACCCGCTGGGCCCACTGTGGAGCAGCTGCAGGGCCCACAGCGGAGCAGATGCCAGGGCCCACTGCGGAGCAGCTGCAGGGCCCACAGTGGAGCAGCCACGAGGTCATGCAAGGTTCATATGTGCAAGCTGTAAGGAGACCCTCTTGGTGCACACATTAATAGTTTGGGGTGAGTCCTAAAGACCGTGGATTCATCCCATTGTTGCCAGGAACAGGAGGTGTTTGCTTCAGCCGCTGAGACTCAAGGTACTCCCAGAGAGAGTTCAGGGTGGGAGCTGAGCCCCCACAACCCAGCTCGTGCTTCCTGCCTGATGCTGGAGTGAGAAAGGTGTGGTGCCACGTGATCCACCTCCATCTGCATCTCCCTCCTGTTGCGGTGCTGGAGCCCCCGTCCACTCCTTGTCTGGATCCCTGGGAGCCTCTGTGTCTCACCACTGAGGTTCCCCACTGCTCTCTGCCAGTAGCTGCTCACCCAGCTGAGAGGCAGGGGCCCACCATCTCGAGGCAGGCGCAGAGCCCAGCGTGGCGCACTGTGTACTAGTTGCATTGATTCTCTCCAGGCGCTGATTAAGAAGGTTGCTGCAGGGTGGGGACTCTGCCCCAGTGGCTGTCGCAACCTCTCATTCTCACACTGGGTCCAACAACTGCTACCGACTGCTACTGCCTCCTTTCCTGGCTGCACCCTCCCCTCTCCAGCCCTGGACCAGCTCTCGGAACTCTGTTCTCCTCTGGCCAAGTTGGGAGGCTTCCGTGAGTGTGGGCCTCCAAAGCTGAGGCTGCGAATGCCAGAACGAGGGCGTGGGCCATGGGTGTGCTTGGAGCAGTGACTTCCTCCTTCTCCTCTCCCTCCGACTGCGCCATGGCAGACCTCCGATCCTTTCCTCCAGCAGAGGTTTTGCTCAGCCTTTCCAAGGGCTTCAATTCCCATTTCAGATCCTTCCTGATTTCAGGATACCCACCTCTTTCCCTTCTGTCCTTTGTCTGAGTGGCATTCCTCCGGAAGGTTCTCTCTGTTGCCTACCCAGTCGCCATCTTCAAGTTCTCTCATAAAATTTATTTAGTTATTTGTTACTTCCTAATGAATTGACTGTTACATTTCTAAAGTTCTGAAATGGCCAACAGACCATAGAAAGATACCACTTTAGGCTCCTGCTTGAAACCAACAGCTGCAGAAAACTGCTGGCCTTGATTCAGGGCCAACAGGGTCCTTGCTTTGTATTCATCCTGAGCCTGTGCAAGAGGAGGGCCTGGAGATGGTGTGGGTATAAAGGACTTTCCCCTCCCTCAGGACCAGTAGGTCGCATAGAGTAAAAGGGAAATGAGGAAGGACTGATTGATAGTTCTTCAGAGGAGCTCCAGTCTTTGCCTTCAGCTTGTCTCCTGACTTCTGGTGCAGACTGTTTGGCTTCTGCCTGGGACTCTTCAGCCTTCTGGTGTAGACTGTTCAGCCTTTGTGCTAGATTTGTCAGCCTTCTGTCACAGACCCATCTCCCTCCTAGTATGGACCACCACAGACACGGCAGTGAACTTCTGACCTTGGACTGAATCTTTCAGTCTCCAGCATGCATGCTTCCTCATCCAACTCCGTGGATGACCATTGTAAGCAAACTTGTAATTTCTTATACATTTGTATATCTTGTGTTATACCTGTTTCTGTTGTAAACCCTGACTGATACAGCCACTGAGTCACCTAGGCCTGGTAATGGTGACTGAAAGGAAGCACCTGAAAGGAAGAAGCTGTTTCTTGTTTTTGTATCAAAGCAAAGTTCTTGTGTTTGTGTGAGGGCAAAGATGACCACCAAACATGTAAAACTTTCATGTAAATCTTATTTAATGACTCTAATTGAGCAGTGGTCATTGTTAATATCATTTCATATCTTCCCTTCACCGTTTATCAATTCCTTAGCTATTGATAAAGTTTAATCCTCCAAATAATTTGACAGGAAAAAACCCAGAGGAATGACCTTGTGTGCTTATGTATTTTGAGGAGTGGAGGCCGCAGAATCTTTCAACAAATTTGTAGCAAAGAAATATTTGAGGCAATTAACTTGTGGAAAGGGAAGTGTTGTTTTCACTGATGACTCTGGAAGTTTTGCTCCAAGGCTAGATGGCCCGAAATTGCTTTGGGTTCATGGTATAGAATGGTGAGAGGTGCGGTTGAGCTAACTACTCAAGTTTTGAGAGAGGAGAGAGAGACAGACAGAGAGACAGAGACAGAAAAGGGTTCTGCCACTCTCTTCCTTTTCAAGAGCATGGTCTCAATGGATTGACCTAAAGACTCTTTTCTGGGCTCCATCTCTTAAAGTTTCCATCATCTTCCAGCATTACCACCCTGAGGGCCAAGCCTTGAGCACGTGGCCTTTGGGAGACACTCATCAAAACTATGGCACCAAGACTGAAGTGGTCCACTGTTACGCAGGAATGTAGAGGTCACAGGATGGTTCCAATACACTTGCTCACTTATACTATTAATACAAGATGTGCTATGAGATCAGAGTCACGTCTTATTCTTAGTCAACTCAAGGACAGTGTTATTGCTTACAAATAGTGTTCTTTATAAATACACAATATGCTAACAAACTTTTATAGACAAGATAAACAACAGGCACATCTGAACTCTCTTTTTGTCCCTTCTTTGGCCAAACGGGCATTTGTCTGTCTCTGTGAGAAACACCACAGAATTCCTAAAGTCTGGCAGCAGATCTGCAAGCTTAACAGCCAGTATTTAGAACAGTCGCCAGTGAACTGAGTGGACAATCTGGAAACATGGGCTATTTATAACTGTAGTTATTAAAATTATGTTCATAGGATATGAATTTACATTGCTTGTTTTTTATTACATGGTAAATATTCCTCAATACATGACACAAACAACTTGGAGCTTTAAAATACCACACACTCATGGGGTAAGTGTGATGTAATGCCACATAGACGAAGAAACTGAGGTGTAGATGGGTTTAAGCAAACTGTCAAGGTCACTCAGAGGACACCTAGCATGGCCTACATCAGTCCAGGCGGTCTGTCTCCCAAACCCACACCGAACAGCTTCCTCCCATTTTGCTGTGATATCAGCTGAAATTTTAATGCTGCTTTGGAGTCAAGATCTATATCCTTTGCTTTTTCAGGTCCTCATAGAGCTCAGAATTGAAGCTGAAAAAGTCGCTATGGAGGTAGACAGCTGGATCACCATTGTACTACTGGACAAGAAGCCCTTAGAAGGAAATCATTGTTTCCTAGGGAGCACTGTGCACACCCAGTGAGGATCTGCTATAGGTTTTGTGCATAAAGGAATACACATTTACATTTTAACAGCAGCTTCTAAAGTTGATGGTTGATGGACTTTATGCTAATGGACATATACGCTAAATAAGAGAGAATAATCATCTTCACTTTTATTTATGATATGTTGAATATATATATAGAGAGATAAATAATATATAATAACATATAGCCATGAGTCAATATATGTTTATTATTTTACTTATTTACTTGTTTATTCATCCACAAACACTATGAGCACCTAAGGAGGCCTAACACAGGTCA
This sequence comes from Dinomys branickii, assembly GCA_004027595.1. NCBI lineage: Eukaryota > Metazoa > Chordata > Mammalia > Rodentia > Dinomyidae > Dinomys > Dinomys branickii. Next base: position 41,501 of record PVLD010006932.1, on the reverse strand, counting down.
CAAATAAATACACAAGTAAGCAACAATGCTTATTCTTTCAGCACTTACATTCTAGCTGGAAGACTCAAATTACAAGAAATGTAAAAGCACAAATAATATAGTATATTATCACTATTAGATGGCATATCACATATTATATTAAAGAATATTCTCTCATATATTAAACTATATTACACTTTATATTATAACACTATATTATAATATTACTATTAATTATGCATATTTTCCATACCCCATAGAAAAATAAAGCATGGTAAAAGAAGAGAGGATAACAAAGAGGAGTGAAAATTTAAATTTTCTTAATTAAAAATTATTACACATAAGTTTGAAATCTCTGTTATATGTAAAAGAAAAATATTACCAGTTGGGTTTCAGTTTGATTCTTGGGGGCCGGTCTCTGCAACCTTCTAATTCTAATTTATGTTTTATTAACAGAGACCAATTTCATTGAAACATAAACGGGTAGCAAATAATGAAAGTAAATCACAAGTATTATTTTTAAAGACCCACTTCCATCAAACAGTAATGGTGCTCCATGGACATAGCAAGAAAATGAGCAAGTGGTACTCGGAAGGCAGCACGAATGCTATTTTCTTAACCGCCTACCTGGACACCTTCCAGTCAGTTTTGTCAGAATAAGCCTCTGGCATCAAGAGTGACCCCATTCAGGAAAAAGTTCTCCCCTGTTTTCATATTCATTACTTATGAAAGAGTACAGGTAATTATAGCCAGCACTTACTGAACACTTACTGTGCACTACGCAGTCTGCTAGTGCTCTGCATACCTGCTCTCATTTAGATTTTACAATGCCCCTGAGAGTCTGTGATTACTTCCACTCTATAGATAAAGTCACATAGGTCAGGAAAGTCAATTAACTTGTCCTAAAACATATCTTTATTATAATATTAGCACCAGAATTAGAATTTAGGCTGACTGACTCTGAAATTTGTAAATAACTGCACATGAAAGATTATCTGCATTCTGTTGAGGAATTGTAGAAAAGTTTAGCGATTACAATAGCAAATGGTCCTGTTAGAAGAGTCAGTTTTAACAGTCACATAAATTTGGGAAATTTAACACCTGCAAGATTTACAACATCAGCAGCTGTCAAGTTTTAAAGGACATGTGTTCTCTCAGGGCCTCCGTGTTTGGCTGTCACCACCAACACCATCATCACAACCATTGTGTGTTGTTTTCACCTTAACCTGTGCTTCTACCTGACATGCCATGTGCTTCCCTAAAATCCTTGGATTATGTGATGGTTGCAGTGTACTACTATAGCACTAACAATAGTGGTCCTAGTAAATATCTATTGTACACTTGCTACATGCCAAATGCTTTTAGTGCATTATGACTGTCTTAACAACTGCTGCATGAGATAAATACTAGTGTCATGCATAATTTACAGTAAAATGCGATGTGCTTAGGGCTCATCACTGCTGATTTCATGTTTTTCCCTCCCTACCACCATGACTACCCGCTGGCTTCTGGGCTCCAAAAGATCACCCATGAAAATAGCATGGAAGTGCCTGCAGGAAATTGAACAGGAGTTTGACACTAAAAGGATCAGGAACTGTCCACCTTCTGGTGCTGCTGAGAATCTTGGCTGTCCAGAGGAATTTCGGGTTCCTCACTTCCAGACTGCTTTGCCTGCGGCAGTCTCAACAACTCCAGGTCCTCTTCAAAGGAGAAGTCCAGCGACTCACCTGGGAGCAAGTCCTCAACAGTGCGAAGGAATCAGACTGTTACTTTATTGCAAAGTCCAGCCATTCACTTTGCCTTGGACAACCTCGAGTGATACCGCCTAAAAGATGCTATCAAGGACGAACAAATTTGACTCATACTCTGCTATCACACGACATAATTTGTTCTACATTTATTCTTTTTTTTCCTGACTGCAAATTTAACATAATTTACTGGAAAGCTATAGAAAATGCAAAAACTACAGCTAAGCTGTTTCCCGTATTTCGATCTAAATTTCTATGACATTTCTAATTTCTCTCCTCCTTTGCCGTCCCGCTTGCCCCACCTCTAAGGACCTGAAATCCAGAGTAGGTGACACCAATAGTGCCTCGGAGGCTGTAGCTCAACTTCACTGCCCTCCAGCCCGGGCTGCTCGCTGGGCCCCCTCCCCTCCCTACGCAATCCCTCCCACCCCTCTCCCTTACCCGCTGTTCACCATTGGTCGTTGCCATGACAACCAGCAGCTGCCAGGCAGCCTCTTCCGCAGCAGGGGTGGGGCCGTGGGGTGGGGGAAGGAAAGGAGGAGCCAGAGGAGATGTCTGCTGCAAGTTCCTGGCTGCTTCTGAGCTCACCCCATCCTTCAAGAGGGAGGAGGCCTCAGTGGTGATGCTGCCCGCCTCGCTCCAGCCGCCGCCGCCGCCTGTTCTGCTGATACTCTAGAGGGGCTGGAAGGGTGGTTCCTACTCGCACCGTCGCCAACCAGAGACTAGAGGAAAAAAAAAAAAAAATCCCGGCGATCGCTGCTGATGTTGGGTTTGGAGGTTGCATCCGACTCGGTCACAAGGAAAATGGATTCAGTTCGCATCTCTCCCTCGTTTCAGCAGTTCCTCCGGGTCTCAGCGTGGTGAGTGGGAGACAGCGGGGCTACTTTTCTGGCTTAGATTGTTGTTCAGTGACTTGTGTGTACACATTTGCAGCCCGGACTTGAACAATGACTCCTGTCTCCGACTAGGAGGGGGCGATGTGGTGACAGAGATGAGGATGCAGGGAGAGCGAGGTTGCCAGGAAGGCAGAAGTGAGAAGGCATCTGCCTGTGTTTTTAAAAACTGGTGCTCTGATTTTTATCGCAAACTGGCTCGGAATACAGACTGGGCCACTTGATTCTTTTACCCCCAAGCTTAGCAACAAAATCGGGGGTAGAAAAAGCACTCGGAACAAGAGAAGGGTGTTGTTGAAAGGAATCGTTTCATTTGCAGCTCTAGAGGGTTGGGCCTTCCTCGGAAGCACATTTGGTGGCTCAGTCTTCTTGGCCTAATTATAAGCTCGTTCTGCTAAGGGTCCCAAGGGTCTAGCCTTCTCTGTCATCTTCCGATATACTCTTGTTGAAAAACCATCGCCAAACTCAGTTTCATTTTTTGCACATAGATTTTATTGTGAACATACACATATACCGCACGGTTATCCACATTACATACACACGTTATTTAGCATTTATGTTGCATTTGCGAAGCATATTTATATGCAGCATGTGTTTCTCTACTGTCATTTTTATGGGTTATAAATGCCCTTGCATGCTTGGAAGTAATTGCATATTTTTGAAACTATGCTGCTGGTTTGTATTACTATTCAATGGCATCATTTCGATTAATGTGAGATTCATTCTCCTTATTGTCCCTTAGTTTCATTGTGACCAATTAGGACAGATGCCTATCATTGGATCTTTATTGTAGAGCTAGAAGCAGATTCATAGCCTGACTCTTTATTGTTAATTGGGTTTGTGGGGAGTCGTTTTTGAGGGCCTTGAATTTAAAATAATGGGAAAGGGAGGTGGCTTGTGTTATTATTTTACATCCAGCATCTTGCAAATGAATGATGACACTCATTGCTTTTCTTGAAATTCCACCCCAGCCTTTTCATGTTTAGACCTTGTGTCTCAGGCAGCACCGCTGAGCTGGAAGGTGAAATGCATTCATTTCATTTCATAGTGTTGCCATTTGCTCTTCATTCCTTCAGTATCGAGGCACCATTTTACAGTTCTCTCCAGTATTGTGATAGGTCTGTTTCTGTGATTAAGTAGAAAAGTAGGAATGTTCTGAAAACTGCGGTGTTCTCTAGTACCCTGGGCAAGCCATTTTCACATCAGCCTGCTTATACAATGAAATGAGAGCGAGCAAAGCTTAGCGGGAATGTGTGGTTTGTAGTTGAAACGGAGGGGGGGTGTAGTGTATAAATGCTTAGTCCAATCTGCTTGACCTTTTATTATGTCGAGGCTTTGAGGCAGCTCAAGACTAAATATGCCTGAGATGAGTAGCACGCAGGGCTCCATTACCACCTAGGATAATGAATTTCATCGAATCAAAGCCAGAAAATTTCTTGCAGGTTAAAGTGTATTGGTAATGTTACATTCATTGTATGCACTGATTTTATCCAGCAATCTTTTCTCCAACAATATCATTGTCAGTGCAAACGTTTCTGTGATGCAAAGGAACAGTCTTGCTTTGGTTTTAACCTTGTGTTTTGTTTTATACATTGCCCCATCACTTATGAGTTTTACCTGTGTCAGGCTTATGGTTTAGTTTCTTTGAGAATAAGCGTCCTATTTGATTTACATATGAGATGATTCTTTAGTGACAACTTAACATGCTCAGAGCATATAATATAGTATATAGAGTCACAACTTTGTAAACTCATGGTACCATGTACCTAATTGTAAAAACCCTATAAAGTAGGATAAGGGAGAAAGTACTGAGCTTGGATGTGGTATCAGAAATTTTATAACACAATGTATCCGGAATCTTTCCATGATAAGATTTCTGACTTCCAAAAGATAATTTTTGACTTTCAGAAATGAATGTTTCAGATATATCTACAATAAACCTTAGAATATTGAGGTATGAAAACTGACCTCTGTTCCACATAATGCAAATAACTATTGTGGGGGCTTTGTTTTTATTTCCTTTATGTTGAGTTTTCATTTAGATGTAGTTTTGTGGCTAAACTTGGTACAGTTTGAGCAGAGCCGTATCACCATAGACCATGGGCTTGGCACTCACTGCAGTCTGTTTCAGCACTATAGTTAGATTGTTTCTGAAGAAGGACTAGGGTTTCCTTTGGAAAGGCAAAAGCCATAAACCTAACACATTGCCTTGAGATAAAGACAGTCATGTGCTTTACATAGGACGTTGCTTCTGGCTGTACTTTAGAACCTAAAATATGGTCAGTGAGCTTCAACTTCATTAAGAAGAATGAAAATCTGAAAAAGAAAATGTAAAAGTTCCTCAGAGTAAGTGTAAGTTGTCACAGAGACAAGTGGGTGGTAGTGTTCTCTTGTTTCATCCAAACCTCCAAAAAGTATGATTGAGAAATATGTTTAGCTAGGATGGATTCGATTCCTTTTCAGGAAATCCCCTGGCTTTTTTGGAGTAAAAAAGTCATCCCTTTTAAGAGTGTGTGGTAGTTGCTTAACATTAGGTGTTTCTAGACCTATAACAGACTCCATTTTGTAATGGGCTTCCATATCACAAAATCTGATATCATCTGAGAAACCAATTGATCATCTGCCTGGAGAAATTTTTATGTAATCTTGCCAGGATGCAGGGATTATCCTGTTTATAAGAATCTTTTTCTTCTCAGCCTCTTTACATTATGATGCTGAATAAATACACTAAAATTATCCACTACTGTATGGTTAATTTTTTTAAAAAAATGTTATGTGTTACTCAGTGAAGTTTATATACCACATATGATCAAAATAAGTGCAAAACTTTAAATTTTAAAAAATTATGATAGCAAAAGACATATTGCTATTTGTTTTTACTGCTTTCTGAACACTTCTGGAAGTCCTCTTTCATGAGTGTCTTTAGTTGCCGCGTTGTGGCTGCCTCAGTGTCCTGAATCAACTCATAATGTTTACATTTGTGGTCATTTTGACTTTGAGGAAGAGCCAGAAGCAGAATTTGCAAAGTGTCAGATCCAGTGAGGTGGGTGAGGACACACAGCAATATTTTTATTTGACAGAAATAGACCCATGATGGGTGATCAAAACATAGAGTGAATATTTAAATAAAAAATTAGTAGAGTAAAAGAAACCTTGGGCTGGGGATATAGCTCAGTGGAATAAGCGCCTGCCTAGCAGGCGCAGGCGCAGGGTCCTGAGTTCAATCCCCAGTACCACCAAAAAAAAAAAAAAAAAAAAAAAGAAGAGTAAAAGAAACCTTGTCTTCCTAAAGATGCTCAAAATACTCCCGTTCACTCCTAATAAGCTTATGCTCATTCTTGGTGATGTGTCTTCTACCATAATAAGTTCTTTTCCTAAATTTAAATATTTTCTGTGATTTCTGATCATCCCTTGTACAAAATAATTAAAGACCTACCAAGTTGATGCCAGAAAAAATAAACTATATGATGAAGGATATACACAAATCATTGTTTAAATGTGTTAAGTGATAATTTTCATCCAAACACCATTTTGAAAATGCCATTCATGTTGGAATACTAAAATTAAATAATTTGGCTGCTATGTAAGCTTTTAATAAATCTTGTTTTAATTAAAACACACGGTATTTAATTCATTGCTTTATGATAGGATGTTTTGTATTTTTTCAATTGCCTATATTTCAGTTGTTCATTTTATTTCCATTTAAAAAATATTTCAGCCAGGTATGGTGTTCCATACCTGTATTCCCAGCACTTGAGAGGCTGAGGCAGGAGGATTGATACAAGTTTGAGACCAGCCTGGGCTACAAAGTGAGCTCGAGGCCAGTCTGAATGCATAGTGAGACCCTGTCTCAAAAGGAGAAAAAACAATTTCATGTACGATGGTTTGCTTTTTGATCATATTAAACTTCACTTGCCTTAGTCTGTGTTTAGAATATTCTCTAAGAAAACAAAGAAAACGACACAAAAAATTTTGAAGAAAATTGAGGTTTCTTAATATTTTAGAAAAGCATGGAAGCATCTGGGTAAAAATCATGGCTTTGTTGAACTGATATGGGCTTATTTTATGACAAAACGTCTTTTAATGACACAGACTGGGGAGTGTTCTGGTTTAGATCTTAAATGCCCCCCAAATTCTCATATACTCATTCATAGTGGGTCGCAGTGTGGTGACTTATCAGTGGAGTAAACCCTGATGGTTTGTGTGCTGTTAGACCCAGGCGGGTCCTGGTCAGAAGACACAGCCAATGTGCGAGCGTAGGGGATAAGGCTTGGAGAGGGGTTCCCTTGTCCATGTCCTTGTCCTGGGCCCCCCCCCTCTCTCTTTCTCTCTCTGCCTCTCCCCTATTCCTCTTGTCCCCTTCCTCCTACCTTAGCCTATCCTTCTTCTCCTCCTCCTTCTCCTTCTTTCCCTCTCTCTGCCCTCCTTCTCCTCTCCCTCCTCCTCCTTTTTCTTCTTCTTCTTGTCTGTCTCTCTATCTCTCTGTCTGTCTGTCTGTCTGTCTCTCCCTCTCTTTCTACTTTCTGGCTGCCATGGGGTGAGTAACTCTCGTCAGCCCTGCACTCCACTGTGTAGTTTCTGCCTTGGAGGCCGCTGCCTATGGACTGAACCGGCTGGAACTGTGAGCCGAGGAAACCTATCCTCCTTTAGATTTCAGGTATTGGGTATTTTGCCCCAGCTATGGGACAGTGAGTAATACGGAGAGGTAACAATTTTTTTCTGTGCTTAGCGCACATTATGATTTCTACAAGTGCTGTATCTTGAAATGTGGTATCCCGTCTACTACCTGTGTCCTAAGCATTTCTCCATTCATATGTTTTTAAAAATAAAAATGATATGAAGTCTGGGCATGGCAGCACATGCCTGTAATCCTAGCTCTCAGAAGGCTGAGGCAGGGAGGATCGTTGTGAGTTTCAGTCCAGCCTGCGTTACAAAGTGAGCTCAAGGCCAGCCTGAACTGCATAGTGAGACCTTGACAAAAAAATTATATAAAGTAAGAAATAAGTGTATCTCAGTTCAACAACTTTCTCATTTTTCAGAAGAAATGCTACTAAACTTTTCTGGAATATTAAAAATTAAATACTTGTTTTGCAAAACATTCTAGTGTTTCAGCATCTTTTTTATTATTAGTGCTGTAGACATACACTTTATGTGGCGATTTGGTGATTCAGCTCCAGCCAAATAGAAATAATACCTCTTACATATCATTTCACATTTGGAAGAAGTCTACTTTTTAATGTTAGTTTGTAGAAAAGTGAGATATACCACTCTAAAGATATTCTGTTTAAAGAATTATTCACAAAACAATTAACTTTGAACTTAAAATATTTTTTCCATATTTAAAAAATAATATGTCTTCACTATGGAGGAAAAGACATAATACTGAAGTGTATAAAAGTAAGATGAAAATCACCCATAAACCTACTATCAGGAAGTCATGACTATTAGAATTTTGGAATATTTACATTTTTCCCATATGCATGTGGAACTACACAGACACAGATTTGATGAGCGGATCCTACTCTAAGCATTATTTCATATTTCTTTTACTTTATATACAGTGGTCACTCTTTATGTCAATAAATATGTCTCCACTAAATTTTTTTTCATTTTAAAGAAAAAAGAACAAATCAAAGGCATAAAAATCCCACAAAACAATAAAAATGATACAGAATTTCCAACAAAGTGATAAGAAATTAACAATGATTGTTGTATTACATATTGTTATCCTCAAATTGTTACTCTGATAACTAGATATAGACACGTAAAATTGATCAGTTAAACATTAACTGTTCCTTTCAATAAACCAATGGAAATTAGTAGTACAATTATCTTAGTTATCTTAGCTTTCGTATGTGTGTGTGTATATATATATACATATTTCCCTTCCTTCTTTCTTTTCTCTTTTCCCTCATACCAGTTGTTCTTTCTTTTTAGCGGTTTCTTTCTCTTTCACAATATCTGTTGTACCTTTCAGATTTTATTTCCTCTTTCAGGTTCTTACACTAGGGAGACAATATGATGTTTACATATGTGAGTCTGATTTATTTCACTTATGAGATATGGTCTCTAGTTGCATCCATTTACCTGTGAAAGCCTTGAGTTTATCTTTCATTACAGCTGAGTAATAGTCAATTATATAAAAATACCACATCTTTTTTATCCATTCCTCACTTGATGGGCATTTGGGTTGTTTCCCGGATTTAGCTATTACAGATTGTTCCTCCATAAACATGGGTGCACATATATACCTGTAGTATGATGCTTTCACTTCTTCTGGAAAAGTACCCAAAAAAGTAATAGCTGAGTTGAATGGGACCACGAATCCATGTGCAGAATCTTCAGACTGATTTCCACAGTGGTTCCACCAGTCTACGCTCTCACCAATGGTGGAGAAGGGTTTCTTTTTCCTAAGAGCCCCTCCAGCATTTGTTATTGATTTATTTCTTGGTGACAGTCATTCTTCTTGATGTGAGAGGGAATCTCAGTGTTGTTTTGATTTGCATTTCTCAAACGACTAATGATGCTGAACATTTTTTCATGTATTTATTTGCCATTTTTATTTCTTTATCTGAGACATATGTATTCATTTCAGATGCCCATTTTTGTATTGGGTCTTTGAATTTGGGGGCCCTGATTCCTTTTAATTCTTTGTATGTTCTGTATAGAATTCTTTTGTCTAAGGGACAGTCAGCTAAAATTTTTTCCCAACTTGTGAATTTTGTTTTTACTGTATTGGTAACTTCTTTTGGTGTGCAAAAACTTTTCAATAAGATGAGATACCAGTTGTTGATTCTTTGAAGTGTTTCCTATGCAGTTTGGTTTTTATTCATGAAATCTCTGCCTACCCCTATGTCTTCAAGATGTTTACCTACTTTTTCTTCCAGTAAATTGAGTGTTTCTGCTTTAATATTTAGATTTTCAAGCCATTTGTCTTTAGTTTAGTGCATGGTCTTTAGTTTAGACATGGGTCTAGTTTTATAGTCTTCAGCATGTGTAGAGCCAATTTTTGCAGCACCATTTATTAAAAAAGGCTATCTTTCTTCCAGTGAACGTGTTTGGCCCCTTTGTCAAAGATAAGGTGGCTGAGTGTGTTTGTGGTTGTGGCTGCATTTTACAGTGTGTTCCATTGATCCTCAGACCTGGTTGGTTTGTTTTGTTTTGTTTTGTTTTGTTTTGTTTTTTGCCAATATCATGCTGATTTTATTGCAGTGGCTTTGTAGTATAATCTCAAGTCAGTGTTTGTGATGCCTTTGTTGTCAAGGATTGCTTCTGCTATTCTGGGTCTCTTCTGGTTCCAGATGAATTTTAGAAGTGTTTTCTCTAGATCTGTGAGGTATACCAATGGTGTTTTGATTGAGATTTTATTGAATCGGTATAACAGTTTTGGGAGTACAGCTATTTTCATAATATTGGGTCTTCCTATTCATGAGCAAGGAATATCTTTCTACTTCCTGAAATCCTCTCTAATCTTTTTTCAGAGTACTCTAGTTTTCACTGTATAGATAATTTAACACTTTTGTTAGATCAATTCCTAAGTTGGTCAGTTTTTTTAATGCTTTTGTGAAGGGTGTGTTTTCCCTAATTTCTTTCTCAGTGTGTTTGTTCTTTGTGTAGAGTTCTGGAAACATTAGCCAGAACAACTAGACAAGAGAGAGAAATAAAAGGAGTAAGGACAGGAAAGGAAGAAGTAAAATTATCATTATTGGTAGATGATGTGATACTCTACATGGAAGACCCTAAAAACTACACTAAAAGGCTTATAGATTTAATAGCCAAATTCAGTAGCATAGCTGGATACAAAATCAACACTCAAAAATCAGTAGCATTCCTGTCCACTAAATTTTTAATCTCTGTGTGCATTTTACTTGATGGTTCAAGGTGGTTTTCCCCCCACTTGAAGATCTATACTCTTCGCTTTTAGATACTTTGTTGATACAGGTAGGTCCTGTTTGAATTACAGCAGCTATGAGTTAGACATTATTTTTCAGGAAATATTAACTTCGTTTCCCAGACCTGCCACTGCATCTCACAGTGTGTGTTAAATTATCTCTTGTTATCTCTTCACTGCTCTCAATGAATGAGCTTTACCCAAATGAATTAAATCCCTATTTGAATCACTAAGAAGTTCATGAGATTTGTTCATCAGCAGCAACTCAAAAACTAAAAACAAGAACAAATCTCCTGCAGATTTATGTTCTTTTCTGCTATGAAAGTGGTGTATCCCATAGTGTTAACCTCTCTAGTCAACTCAAATCCTGTAGCGGAACATATTTAAATAAATTACATTAGCTCTCCTCCAACTTCTTGGACTGAACCATAATGGATTTTTATTATCTCATGTTTTTACTATGTTCAACAAACAGGTACCTAATAGATCCCGAATGAAAGCCTGGTCATCTGTTTTTCCCCTTTAAACATGAAGGGGTGCACTGTCCTGTACTTTAAGTCTCCGGACTTCCTATTTATCTATCTTCTATTTTGCTTTTTATTTGCATAAACTTGTGTGATAATTTTGGAACTATTTGTTTTCTTGATTTTCCCTTCCCTCCAGTAGGTTATAAGTTCTGTGAGGGCAGATAATAAAACCCTCTTGTTCCTCAATTAATAAGGAAAATTTGAGCACATGTGTGTGCAAGGAAGACCAACTGACTGACCACCTCACTGAAGGAAAAAATGAATGCAGGGTGCGCTGAACCCCACACATATTTATTTTGGCTTAAAACTGTATAGGGTTCTGCTAGTGGTTCTTTAGACTATGATTCTCATCCTTTTGCATATCTATAGGTCTAGAAGCGTATCACAGTGATAGGACACTGGCCTACCCTGTAGCAGGCCCTGGGTTCGACTCTTGGTGCTACAAGTAAATGGTGAAACAAAATAGATTACATTTATATGTGTGACATTTTCATGATGTTAAGGATTTTGAAGAAGAAATTGAAAAATCTTAAATTGTGCAAAGCACAACTTTTAATATTCCATCATTAAAGATTTTTTGTTACATGCTATAGCAAGAGAGACTAAGAACACTGTTGTGTCTCTTCTTATTCCCTTCAAAAGACTAAATTGCAAGTTAGAAGTAGTGACATCATTAAGGGGATATTTTCAGATTTACTATAATTTATTAAAATAAGTAAATAATTTAATTATTGTCAGCATCTAATTCTGATACACACTCATAGCTATTTTGCTGTGGTGGAAATTCACGCTATCAAATTCACTGATCATAAAAAAATTATCCCTTCATATTTATGTGTAAAAAGCAAGCCCAACTGAAAATATATCTTCCTCCAGTTACAAATTAAAACAGCTTTTTGCTTTCATGAAAATTTGAAATTAAATATACAAAGAGTGACTTGGAGGAGAGGGGCAGTTTGGCAGGCACCGAGACATGCATACCTTCCAGCTGCCAGGGGCATCCAGCACTGTGGGTGCCTAACCTGCTGACACATTGGAAACTAAGTAGGAAGAAAAAGTCTTCATTCTCTTTGTTTGGCATCTAAGTCAAGATCATGGCATTTACTGCAATTCTTAAAATTCTGGAGTCCAGTTGCAGTTAAAATGTACATGGGGAACCAAATCTGCCTGAGTTTTGCTGACACTTTCTGATCAGTAAAATACTCATTGGTTTTATTTTCCAGGAAGGAAATTTTGTTGAGTTTACTGTGACTAAAAATGCCTATAAGCATGTGCTGAAGAAAAAAGGTGATATTTTCATCATGCCTTCTGTTTCTAACTGGAAATACTCTCCTTGAAAATGCCTCCCAGCGTAACTGCATTAAAAATGTAAACTAAGCAAATGTTTCTCACCCGCATTCCTTATCCCGCTCTCCCTTGCACAGCACTTCATGGAGAGAGGTACCTTTCAAAACTAAGCCAAGTCTCCACCACAGTTATCACTGATCCATATTCAAGGCCTCTAAACTCACAAGGTCAGACATATGAAATTTAACATATTATCCAAAGCAGAGTTCATTGGGAGTTTTAGTGCTAGGATACAAATGAGATCAATAAGAATTTTGAAATGAGTGTCATCCTGTAACATCTATACTATGAGGTCATTCTCCCAATAAGCCATGACATCATGAGCAAACCATCAAGCACAAATTTTTATACAATCATAACTAATTTGGAGAACTTACAAAAACCCCATACTGGAATTCACATGAGGATGCATAACCTCTTAATTTGGCTAATTGACTTTGACAAGATTGGAAGAAGGATTTAGATATTTTGAAGATGTGCATTATAGAGTACAAACTTTGTGAAAGTTCTTATAGAATTTAGATGAGGAAAATGGGTACTGTGGATTATTGAGGTTTCTCTATCACCTACACAGGTCTAGTTCCCTAGAGACAAAGGCAAGAACTGTTCTGACTCCACTGCCTCGGTTTTTGTCTCTTGTGTCTAAAACAGAGTAATTTAAGTGCTAAATAATTAACCACTGGATTTTGTACTTTGGAAAATTTATGCTTTTTAGCTGAACTGCTGAAAATATTTGAACTTTGATTTCCTTTAATGAATCAAATTAATTCATTAATTCCTTTAATGAATTAATTAACTTTGTGGTGAAGGAGATCAAGATGAACTCTCTACCATCAAGCTATAGCCTTGTGCCTGATTTCCTTTTAACGTTAAGGTACTTCCTTTAATAAAATGACCTATAAAAATTAGAATTGGTAGTATTTGGAGGCAGTTGTGCAAAATATTATTAAAATTAAAATAAACTGTATTTTTAAAAAGGAACAAGGAGCTTCTTCTGCCCCTCAATTGATTTTACATCGAAGGAATGTCATAGTGCTCTTACTCTCATAGCTATGCTATCTATGCTTAAGCTTGCAGGATTCAGTGCTACACCAATAACAAGAGAGAGGAATCTATCAGCCTGCAATAAGGGAAATCAATTCTTCCATCACTCATGTGACCTTCAGGTTTCTTTCATCCACAGGATTAAAGACCCAGTGGCCACACGTGTGGTAGAAACATACACAGTTCATTCTAATGCTCTTTCCTGGGCAGGCTTGACTACATACACGGGCTAATCTCTTCTGACAGTGGCGTATAATTTTATGTTTTTCTCTTTTCTGAAATCAAGGCTAAATGTGCTAGGCAAGGCTCCAGAACAGAAACAAAATTCATGGTTCTAGTCACTGATGATTTGCTTAATAAACGTTCACTAATATTTGCATAGTTTGAAAACATTAACTGTTTTTATATTTGTTCTGTCCAGTCCTCTTGGTATGGGATGTTGATCTTTGGCCGTATAGTTACCTGTACTCTAAGAAAAATCAATCTGTTCTCAGATGACCTCGTGTAACCACTACCCACTTCTTGGTGTGCTGTTTGACTAAAATACCTTTATGAGGGAGAGACATGAGCTAAGATCTGTTAGTAGAAGAGAGTTCTATTCATCACAAAGACTTTGTATAAAGATGCACTATCCCTGGGTCACTCAGAAAATTGATTCAGACTTGATGAATCATCTTAACTCTTTAGAAGAAGAGGACAAATCCATAGTTTCAAACTTTTCTTATTAAAGTAAAATGATTTGTTTCAACAACAAATGGAACAGCTCTGACCTGTTGATAATCAGTAATCTGATAAGCTTTCCATATAATGAGAATCAAATTAATGAAATAACAACCTATTTTTATAAATTATTGTGAAAAGGAGAGAATACTGGGCACTTTCCTGCACATTGCATTGTTTTTTCCAATCTTCACAGTAGTCTGGCGAAATAGACATTTCTCTTCCTCTTTTGTAAGGGGAAAAAGGAGCTGGGAGGTATTAAATTTTTATCCAAAACCAGTGAGTTAGTGAGTGTTAGAGCTGAAATTGGTGTGAGGTCTGATTGTACAGCATGACGATCAGAATCAGAGGCTTTGGGCTCAAACCCACTTCAAGGAACCTGTTTGCAAACTTGAGTAAAATATTAGTAAAAACGCAGTGTCTGCTTCCGGCGCAACACATTTTAAAACACGTTTCAATCCAAACTTTCATAATTTAAGAATATTTTATTTGTACCCATTAATCTTATAAAATATTGGGTTTACTGTGGTATTTTCCTTGCACATATTTTTATAATATCCGTCCACTCATTACCCTGCTGTACGTGTTCTTCCACTGCTCCTTCCCTTCCTCGCATCTAATATGAGCCTCACCTTACTTTCATGTCATCTTTTGTAGATTTCACATATGAGGGAAAAGCTGATGCTTGTCTTTCTGAGTCTGACTTCTTTTGCTTAACCTGATGGTCTTCAGTTCTGTCCTTTTTCCTGCAAATGGCAGAATTTCTTTTACCTTTAGGCCTACGCAGTTTTCCATTGTGTGTAAACATGCCATATTTATTGTCCACTCATCTGTTGATGGATACCTAGGTTGGTCCCATGTCTTAACTATGGTAAATTGTGCCACAATAGAAATGGGCATTCAGGTATCTGTAGAGTATTTTAGTTCCCCAGTTTTGTGGAGAGGAAAAAATGACACAGAAACATAGACACATTTTTTAAAAGGCCCAACATAAAATAAATAAAAATATTAACAGGAATTAACTCCATGTGGCTAGTTTATTTGAATTTTTTCTTTGAATTTTCTCTGATTTTCATCAAGTTTACTAAAGTATATATTTCTTTCCTAATTAGCAAAATATGCTCAATATTTTTAAAGGAAATGTTTTACTCATCAGTATTTCTAAATCATCCAAACCCCAAAATAACTGAGGCTGAAAAGTGACTTTGAAGATCTGGGCAATGAAAGTTTTGCCCTCCCTGAGTCAGGGGTTCCAAACTGGTTCCTGGTCAGCAAGCGAGGGAGAAGAGAGGAGGAGGATGGGACCTGCTTTCTACACAAAAGGACCAACCATCAGTATCTTTCTAAAATTTTGAGAAAATAAATCCTATCTCAAATTATTTTGGACTCAAAAATGTAATTTATGTGATACGTATTCTGTGTGCCAAATTACATAATTTCTTTGAAACAAAAGCTCCAATTTTCACTTCAGTGTTCGACATTTTGATTTCATTAGTTTCTCATGGTATTAGTTCAGAGTTGTCTTGGCTTTAGCTCATAGTTGTCAACAAAATCCTTGGGCATAACACAAAACTCATACTGTGTGGCTCAGTCGTACTCTATTGAAAACCTAATAAAAAGATTATTATAGGAAAGGACAAAAACCCACACAAGTTCTTGGAAATGCGAAGCGTTCTCTCTTTAAGTGTTAGGCACATTTATCCCCACCATAAAGGACTTAACTTACACTTTTGCTCCTCGCAGCAGTCTAGATACAATGAACTCTTGCTATTCCTTAGCCTAAAGACAATGGTGGAGGTGATTTGATGACCACTGATCCTCTAAAGGGTGGGGTCAAAAGTACCACCAACACCAGAGAGTGCCCTGTGCTCAGAATCTCAGTTCGTGAAGCCCCCCACACTGAATCAGTGTGCTGTGAGCAGGGCACTTTGCACACTCTGCAAGCGGCACATTTTGGGGTCATTTCTATTGCTCTTTACTGTTTTGAGGAAGCTAAGACAGAGTAACATTAAGGCGCATGCCTAAGTACAACCAGCTAATAATTGGTTTACCAAGTAATTTTTAAGTTCTATCTTTATACTAGCCTTCTGGGGACAAAGTTCAGGACCTTGTTCTCAGAAAGCTTATGGAGTATTAAGGGTACGTTTCCATAAAGAAGAAGTAAATAAAAGAACATGACAAATGTTGGCAGAGAATGGCTTCAACATTCAGCCACCAGGACATTTGCCATCAAGGTCCAATCTTATATAAGTTAAATCACAGTTATTTTTATCGAAAAACATAAAAACAGACTGTGTGACATTTATAGTGCCCTTTTCAGAGCTATGCATTGCACGTTATGATGCTGTACATTATGTGGTATGTTTTAATGCTGCCTGACCAAACCTATCTCAGTGCTGAATGTTAAGGTAATTCAAGTGCCTTAACTGCTATAGGAATTACTAAATAAAGATTCTCTTTTATGGCATCACCTGGTAAATCTGTTCATTTATGAACCAGGTAAATATTTTTAATTAAAGTAAAACTTTAAAACAGTCTTCGAGACAGATGCAAATGGATAATCTTTAGATTTGTGGCCCTTTTTTATAGAAAAAATTAGGTTTAACAATACTTTTGACACACACCTATGTGATGGGTTCTAAATTAGGTGTACATGTGGGGGAGTCAAAGGCGGATGTGGAATGTATGAAAATAAATAAGACTCAGCCTGCAAGTAGAGTGAGCAGTAATCATTTAGGTGGTAAATTATGCTGACAGACCTAGAGGTTTTCATCAGCACATAAGAACCTTTGCAATCAAGTCCCCGAATGAAGAAAAAGCCAATTCATGAAGACTGTAGCTTAAGCACTTGAAGTGGAAAGGGGAGGGATGCTGTAACCTGCCTTCTCTTAAAGTTGAAAAGGATGTGTAAGTTGCAGGAAATCAAGCAACAAATGGCTGTTATTTGGGAAAAATGCAGAATGTATATATTTAAAATAAAGCAAATAAAATCCCACAAACAAAGCTCTAAATAGTTTGCTTTGCTCTGAATTTCAACACGCATGCTGCTTTATAAGCTGGGATAAGATGGAAGTAAAGAATGACTGCTACATCCTGAAGGGAAGTTAGGAGTGGCTTTCCAAGGGGTTTTGCTTTGTGTTTGTTTTCCGTTTGAACCCTTCTGTGCATGTGAATCTAATGAAGTCATATGCACAAGTATTGAGAAACATGTTAGATACATCGATCCCAGCTACAGTCAAGGGAGTTTTTCATTATTTTTTCTGCATTTAATACATGACAAATAACCCAGAAGGTGACAAAATACATAAACCCAGAGGGAGAGAGGCCACTGAGTATTTAATGAGAGTATCGATTCTGATTTGCCTTCGTTTTGCTGTTTTTCATTGTCTGAGTTACAATTATCAGTGCTCCAACCTCAGTATGGAATAACCTGTAAACTCTCCTCTCTCAGTGGGGAGGTGAATGTCACTGAAGCAGAGACCTGTAAAACGAGAGCAAATCCCCACTCTTTATTTGCCCTTATGAGAAAACAAAGACTCAGGCTGGACCATATGCCAGGACTCCTCCAGCTGTAAATTTATGTGTTTATGACTTGGTTCCTCTCCATCTTTGCTGTCAGTCCTTCATCTTAACAAATGCTTCCCAAGGTAATAAAGTGAGATTGGCTTTTTGTCATTTTTCTCTCTTACTCTGTGGGTATGTGTGTATGTGTATTTGTGTGTGGGATATTGCCATTCAGTTTAATAGACAGGTTATTAAATCCAAACTATACATTCAGACATCCAAAAATGCAGATGATGGAGTGCACTGGCAGGCTAATTAATCAGTCCCAAGCAGAGGAACTGAGCTTACTTTTCTTCTGCTTCAGCCCAGATACTGCATCCATAAATGCTGATACCTACTCACAAGGTGAATGTGACTGACAGAAATATTATTAGGAGGCTTTTCTGCCTTGTATAATAGATTACATTAAAGGTTATTTCCACTCAACATTGTGAACCTGCAGGGAGTGCAGCTACAAGGCATGAGCATTTTCTGCCCTGCAAAATGTTTACTGTTGTACATTCAGAAAGTTACTCTTTAGGCATCACTTTCTAGAGGTCATACTGGAAGCCAGTTCAGGCAGGTGTGTAATATTTTAATCAAGGAATGAATTTGACTCTGCTTGGAAGAAAAATAAAAGGGTAAAAGATTATCTTGTTCTTTCTCAATTCTCAAGATGTATTCTTGTCATATATGGAGTCAGAAGAATATCACTTATAAGCAGAAAATCCCTTGACTTGACAAATATTCTTTTCCTACTGTCATTATCTAGGTACCAAACTCTCTTATCACAGATGTGATCCCCATCCCCCTACCTCCCAGAGGGATTGGTTTGACACAGTACAAATGCACAAAACTGGAATTCAGAAATCCTAGATTTAATCTTTGTTCAGGTAGGAGCTAACTCTTAAGACATAAGCAGGCATTCTATCCATTCTTGATTCTTGCTTTTTTCAATTTGAAAAGAGAAATAAAACATGCTACCACCTTTTTACTTTATCTTGAGAGAAGCAAAGATTTTAAAAATATGTATAGAAGGCCCACTTAATTGTTTGTCTCTCAGATGGGGAGGTATATTTGCAAGTCGATTGAAGAAATTCTCTTCTAAATTTTAATGTATTTATTTGCCAAAGGGCGTGATTATGATTATTTATGGAGCTGAATCATGCTCTGATTAGTCTTCTTACTCCTTGAGGGAAACAAGGTGCTCAGGAGGAGGAGAAAAGAAGGGGGAGAATACAATTGTGAGGAGGTACTGAGAATCCGAGAATAAGAGAGAGAATTGCAGAGGGCTCACAATGCATGTCAATTTAACTTCTGCATTTGTAATACACACCTTCAAAAAGGTAAAACTGCATGAAACTGTCTTGACTGCTTGGGATAATGAGAGAGTGTGAATATTACAGAAAGCATATGTTGGGCTGGGGATATAGCTCGGTGGAATAAGTGCCTGCCTAGCAAGCGCAGGGTCCTGAGTTCGATCCCCAGTACCGCCAAAAAAAAAAAAAAAAAGAGAGAAAGCATATGTTGTAAATGCTTAAAAAGAGTATTGTGATAAAAACATTAATGATGCGCAGAAATGTTCATAATACATTGGACAAAAATGTAGATTTGAAAGCACGTTTCTTAAAGATATGTGTATGTTTGTGTGGTGGGAAAAGATCTAATGGAAGTATAAAAATCTGAAAAAGTCTTCAGGTAGTGACAGTACATATTTTTGTCTTATTGACCTCTATTTCCTAAGTTTTTTTTCCCAATGAACATATAGTAGTTGGTGAACAAGAAAGGAAGCTGGGCTCAGAGTGAAACTCCGCAGTAGAGTTGCCTAGCATGCACAAGGTGCTGGATTTGCTCCCCAGCATTGCAAAGAGAAAAGAAAGCCACAGAGAACTTTTACAAGTTGTCTTCACTTGAATGTTTTAGACTGAATATTTTAGAAAGTTTCTAGTGGCTATTAGACGGGACACATAGGCCTCATCTTTTTTTCACCACTAAGGTGAATATTTCTTTGTTCTCTGGTCTGTTTTATTTTAATGCAAATAAAATAATTACCAACCAAAAATATATGCAGGAGGTAATAACTCTGGTTGTTAGCTAAGCCCAATGAGGATCAGCAGCACTGTCCTGCCAAAATTAAAGGGAAATTATGGAAGAGCCCCTGAAGATTTAAAAACTATGTATAGAAGGGCCACTTGATTGTTTGTGATGGAAAAGCCCCTGAATCAAACAAACAGACCAAAGGATGTATTTATATGTCATCACTCTCAGTAGATGGGGCTTTCTTGATGATCCATTAAATCATGCAGATGAATAATGGGCTCATTTTTGGGGGGCGAAATGTGATCAGTTGGTTTATATTCACAGATCTTTGTCTTAATTTCCAAACTGAATTATGCTGAACCATTATTGTCATCGCTGAGTATTTATTTAGTGTATCCTCATGCTGTACTCCTTCTTAGTCACTCTAGTTATTTTTTGATGTATCTATTATGAACGTGGTGTGCTCTTTCTCTAATTAAAGACCAAGTGAAGAGTTTCACTTATTTTCTTTGTTTCACTTACTTCAGTAACCCTGTCCTTGCTTCAGGATCTCATCCTCACCCTGCCTACTTTCAATATCCTCTTTCCTCAGTGTCTCTGTTATGTTCCTTGTCCCAGGTATCCAGCATCTGTGACCCTTACATTTAACAAATCTATCATCCCAGACAGAGTTGTCTATTGTATTCAGACATCCTCTGCTCCGAATTCCTGTCATACTTGTGATCAGTGCTGTGCTCATCAGTGCATAACTGTTCTCCTTGTTTCAGACAGTCTCGGTTGAACGTCTTGATTCAACATCTGGATTGAAAGACACTTGGAAAATTCACAATACTCTTTCTGCTTCCAGAAGTGAAGGGAAACTCTTGTTTGAGTAGTGAATCCTGTGTATGGTGTACTATGCTAGGTGCTTTGTCTGTTACATCATGGAAGCCCGGCAATTGCCCTTTTGTTAGTATTTGTTTCATAATACTTCATGAAGGCACTAAACCTCAGGACAGGCTGTCCACTTCCTTGAGGCTGCACAGCTGGTTGAAATTACAGCTGTTTGTCTCCAGACTTCTAAATGTTTTCTGTTCCACCCTGACATCTTACAGCTCTCTGATGCTTTAATTTCCTACCTTTTAACACTCTTGCTTTATTGTCTTAACTGAGGTAAAATGTAACAGTAGAAAGTATTAAATATGCCCAACTCCTGATTATTTGCTTTTAAATGGCCTTCCCTACTCAACCAAGATTTCTTTCTTCCTTTGGCATCTTTTCCATGATATTTTTTTCATTTGGCAAAATGACATTAAAATGCATTATGCCCAATATACTAAGCAACTCTTCTAGTCAAGGAATTAGGATAAGCTCTCCCTACTCTCTGTATGAAAACACTTACCTTTTTCCTACTTCCAGTTGAGATTCCTGTTCACTCTTCAATTAAAATATTTACCTAATTGTGTAGGTAGCAGACTCCAAAGCGAAATTCAGTGGAGGAAGCAATGATTCCATATTTAACTTCCTGTGGTGCATCTAGGATATAGAGTAACCTAATGTCAGCAGGTGACAGCAAAACAGAATATCTGGGGAGAGAATGCTGAGCAGGAAAAGGCTCTTCTTCAACTGCATTAGCTTAGTGGGAAGGAAAAGAGCCTTACTGCCTCCCCAAATACACCTACAGATTGTCTCTCCTCCTCTGTCCTGCTGTGTTTCTGCTTGTCCATGGAATAAACAAGGCCTTCTTTTTCCACTTACACAATCTAATGAAGCTAAAGAGAGTAACTTAGAACACAGGCAGCAAATATTCTGAAGGAAATTGAATGCATCATTTAGGCTATTTTAATACCTTTCCTTCCTCACAGAGCTCTCCTGTGCTCTACAGAATTCAGGTGAAACTCTTGAGCAAAGAAACTGCCTGCTAATGGTCTAATAAAGGAAACTGCAGTAGCCTGAATTCACAAACCATCTCTTATAGGCAGTCAAAAACTTATATACCACAATTATCCTGTTAGGGTTATCTTCTGGGGAAATAATAGGGCAAAAATCATTCTATAATTTGTCATTAATATGATTTATACTACCACAAGAATTAACTAAATCAAGTTGCTTCACCAAAATACATGTGTGTGGGCCATGGCCTCCAGAGTGGCTATATTTGGAGACTGGATCTTTAGGGAAATAACATGAAATGATGTCATAAGGATGGAATACTAATCCAATATGAAAAGTGTTCTAAGAAAAAGAAAGAACACCATGGATATATGTGCTACACAGAGAAAGGGCCACACATCGACATGGCAAAAACCATTTGAAAGCCAAGGAGAAAAACCTCAGGAGGAGGTAAATATACCCTCAGATTGAGTTGGACTTTAATCTTCAGAATTGTGAAAAAATAAATTTTTGTTGCTGAAACCATTTGATCTGTGACATTTTGCTTTATTTATCAGCTCTAGCAAACTATTGTATAAAACAATGATTCAATGTGAGGAAATGCCATGAATTTAACAATGGAATATAATATAATTATAAAAACTAAAGATTTATGTAATTCTTGTTGATATACAATGTACTCCCAGTATATTTTCAATGAGAAAAGATCATAACAAGAAAGCACACAATATAAATCATATTTGTATAAAAATAACTTTGTTTGTATATGAAGAATGTCAAGAATTATATGTAACAAACCCTCAAAACTTCTCTAGATATACTTTTTTCCCTCATTCCTAGCCTTCTTTTTTTCCTTCATTTTTAATCCTATCTACAAAACCACTTTTTTCCCAATGAGCATTACTATTCTTGGAAATCTCATAAGATATATG
This sequence comes from Dinomys branickii, assembly GCA_004027595.1. Classification (NCBI taxonomy): domain Eukaryota; kingdom Metazoa; phylum Chordata; class Mammalia; order Rodentia; family Dinomyidae; genus Dinomys; species Dinomys branickii. The sequence continues at coordinate 18,965 of PVLD010006932.1, read as the reverse complement.
TATTTTTATTCATGTTTCAAAAGTAGACATTGAGTGAAATAATACTTATCATGATTAGGAAATTCCTGAGATAAGTGGCAATCAGTATCTTATAACTTAATGTCTATAATCTTATTAAATATTTAATTATTAAAGTTTCTTGTTTACTTGTCATTTATGCATATTTATTTTACTTGTTATATTATTCTTGTGTGATGAAAAATGTAATCTTTTTAATATTTCCAAAGGTTTTAATGTCTATTCTCATAACTTAGCTTCATTCATAGTACTAAGGGCTAAGAATTCACACTTACAGAAAGATCCAGATTTGAATACTTGCCAAGCCACTTAAATAGTGTGACCTTGAGAAAAAGTTACCTAACTTTTCTATCACTTCTCTTAGCTGTTAAATACAGAATAATTACACTTATTGTAAATTTGTTATTAAGACAAGGTTAGCTATCTTTGGAGGATTTAAGAGCAATGATTTTAGCATCAAAATGCCTTCATTTTAATTGTTCTAATTTTTCAATTTTGTGGGTATAAACAATTTACTTAATAGTTAACTATACATGGACAAAATAGTAAGATCAACAAGATTACTAAGAATAAAGCCATCAAAAGTTTCTACCAGGAAGAACTAGTAACAGCCTCCCACAAAGAGGGCAAGGAGAAGATCCAGAGAATTTCAGAATCTGACAGGGCATTAGCCTCCATCTTGACATTAGCAGAAGGATCAGGAAAGTACAAACATCATTCAGCTTTCATAGTACCCCTTGTGCTGCTGTTAGAATGTCTAATGTCATCTGGTTTTGGAGGATGCCTGCCTCATTAATTTTACTTCATTCAGGAAAGAGTGAACAGTCATAGTGTTATGGCTCAATGAGTGTAGTTAGATAAGGCCTCAATGTATTGCAGGATATCCACTAATGCCAGGTAGGGGATATAGATAGAAGCCAAATGATCGTACCAGTAAAGCACACTTCTAGACCATCAGTGTCATAGGGTAGGTTTGCCAGCTTATCAGTACTTTTGACATTCCTGTGTTGTAACATACAAGTCCCAGTGTGCATCTCCTTATTCATCCAGACGGTAGCCAGGGCCATAAATTTGTTCTACAGGACTAATGAGTGCCTTTGGGGGCTTCCCATCTAATTCCAGGACAATTACAGCAGTCTGTTGCAAACCAGTCTCTGACTCATAAAATTTTGGTGCGGACACACTGCTCAGATGATGTCTGTCCCGTGTAGTAGAGTTAGGCTAATGAGAATAAGAATAATTTCTTTATTTTCAACATAATAGGGCTTTCTGTTAAGTTGCCCTATAGTTGGAGTTAACCACATATAATCATCATCAGTGTAAATATTGCCTTTCTGTCCTTCATTGTGTTGTAAAGCCCTGGTCAGAGCTGAGTTCTGCTAGCTGAGTAATAATCCCAGAGGTAAATGAGGAACTTTCAAATGTCTGATGTAGAGTCACTACTGAATGCCCCGGCTTTCTTGTACCATTTTCTATGAAGAAACTGCCACCACAGGAGAGGGTCAAATGAGGGGTGTGTCTAATGAGTAAGAGATGTGTCTAGCTGGTCTTATTTGACTGAGTAAGTATGGAAAATTACCTGTTCAAAGTCTTGTCTTTCAGACTCAGTTTCCTCCTTTTCTGGTAGAAGGGTGTCAGGATTTAAGGAGAAACATGTCTTTACTTTCATGGCTGATTCCTCTAGAAGTAGAACCTGGTATGTAAGAGGTTGGTTGTATGATAGCCATAGGTTCCCTTTGGAAAAAAGATGTCCTGACATATTACGAGGTATATACAGTGAGATCTTTGCCTAAAGTCAGCTTGGATGCCTCTGGTATCTGGAGAGCCACTACAGGCACAGCTCTAAAGCACTGCAGACCATTCCTTTGCTACAATATCTAATTCTTGACTCACATAACTTATAGGCTGTTGAGAAGGTCCTCAATCCTGAGTAAGCACTCCCAAAACCATATCCTGCCTTTCATCAACATACAGATTGAAATGGTGCCCTGTTGCTAGGCTCAGTGCTGGGCCATTTAGACGGGCTAATTTAAGCTTCTAGGATGTAGTTTGCAAAAAAGTCTGGACATAAGGTAATTCTGACCACTTTCATCCCTTATAGTACAATTCTAGGTGCAAAATAGTATCATAGTCAGTACTTTGCATTCTATTTTGTCTCTGAGCAGTAGGCAGCTCAGGCATATGTGCAGAAAAATATTAAATGGCTTTTTTTCAATATGCAAGGGTCAAGCATTCTCCAATGCTTAAGAATACATTCCAAAGGAGTAAGACATGTTAGCATCAATTTTCCCATTTGAAAATACAAGAGAAAGAAATGGCATTCCTTTCATTTCTACTTGATTTCTTTATCCTCAATGCATTCCTGAAGGTGACCTACTCCACAGCAAGTGACTGCCATCAAGAGAAAGACCAGAAATACTTCAGGTTAACTAGGCACCTTTTACTGGCTTACAACCTTATCTTACCCAAGAACTTGAATTTTTTACTCCAGCAGGTGTTTCTAAAAACACAAGTTACAGTTGATCTCAGCTGTAACAGTCATATTTTAAAGAAGGAAGCATAGCTAGAAGAACCAATAATCAAGAGATCTAAATTCCTTGAACTAATTCTTAAGATCTAATTCCTTGAAAGGGTATAAGGAGAATAGATCAAAGGGCAAATCCGAAAACTTCTCAGCCTCAAAAGATACCAGCTCTAGACATAGAGATAAGTAAATGGCTTTGAGAAATCTTGCCCTGGACCCTAAGGTGGGGAAGTTTCTAAGACATTTGTATTATCTATCTGATCACCTACCCAGTCTTCCTCAGAAGCAAGACAGGGCTATGCTTTATTTAAAGTCTAATCTAAAATTTCTATATCTCTGAAGTTCACAGGTTAAACTTATACTCATTTCTCAGCAAACACAACTTATATTTTAGTAAATGCACATCTATCAGTTTTTTTCATACACAAGAAAGAAAAGAAATGCTGACTAAAACCCCTGTTTTGCTCCTAGTTAGCATATGTAAGGCACACGTGTAAATCACTTTTTCTGATAGCTATTTTTGTTCCTTGAAGGATAAACAGCTGTTGTGAGCCTGACCTTCTTGAAGGAGGTGGGGTCCAATTTTACTCACAGTGAGTTGGAGAAAAACTTTTTAAACTTACTAGCCGAGAGAAATATCCAAATCTGTAGCTCAAATCTTAGAGATAAGTAGAGATATTTTTTTCTGCTGGTTACCCAGTTGGGCTTTTGGGGTCTAGTTTCCACAGAGGAACTTTTGAGCACCACCAAAAGGTTGCCCTGGCTATGACCTCTCATTTGTCCTCTCAACTTTCGCTGGTTCCAAGCAATCAAAGATTTGTCTCTGGAAAGGAACCCAGCTGCTTGTCTGATTAAAGTTATACTGGCTTCAGAGAAGATTCACCATAAGGTGCTAGGGTACCTACCTCTGCTTTAAACATGACAACTGTTCTAGGAGTGTTTAATTAGATGGCAGAGTAACCATTGTTTGTTAGAGTTACATAAGGGACAGTTAAAAGCCTGAGCTGTCTTCACCTAAGATGACTTCCCTATCTTTGGCATTAACAAATGCTCATTTCCTATGGGCTCAGCTTCAAAGGTTCTTAGCTGTTGGATAGCAGGGAAAGGTTGGGGCAGTTCAGAGTTCCTTTCTCTCTAATCTTACATGCCTTTAATGAAAGGAAAGTAAAAAGTAGTGGGAAAGATCAGAAATGTAGTTAGCAAAAGGAAGTCTTTTCTTCTCATGCTCATGGTAAGTTATTGAGACAATTTGCTCATTAGTTGTCACCCTTAGACTGGAAACATAAGACCAGGAAATCTCATGAGCTAAGATTACCTCCTCACCAGGTATGATCAGACCAGAAAGGAAACTGAGGTAGAATAGGCTTGATATTTCCTATAGTGTATAGAGGAGCAATTGAGGCCATTCTGTCCCAGTTCAACCTGTCCCCCAATTCTTAAGAAAGGTTTCTTGCCTACTGCCTTTTAATAGACAAAAGGAGTCCTGTGATTATTAATAGTGATATATATTTTCTAAACGCAAACTAGATTTCCTAAGAAGACCCATTTTATAGCATTTCATATCAAAGTCCACCGGGGGCGCTATACTGCTTTTCCCTAGTCCTGTTGTCTAAGATAAAATAACAAAACACAACAGGTGAACAGGTTAAACCAGGAACATTACTAATTTCAGCAATTAGTCCAAATGCAACACATACAAACCTAGAATACAAGACTTTGCCTGTAAAAGCAAAATGCCCCATGTTCTCAATTTAAATTTATCATCACTTTTAACAAAAGTCTATAAAAATGACAAGGTATAAAAATTCAACCAATAAGCAATTGACAAAGACAAGGCCCAAAAATTCAAGGCGTAAGCAATTGACAAAGGCAAGGCATAAATGTTTTGATTACCTAAGCGAGTCCCAATTTGGAATCTATACAACCAAAGCAAACTCTTACATCTAATTATCTTGGTGGGACCTCCAAATATATAAGGATGATATAGAACCTCCAAATAAGCCCAATAATGTAAGGAAATGTTATCACTACCAACCTGCTAGATGTCCCATATGACAAGTTCTTTTTCCCCAGGATCACAGAATGAATTATAAGGAACAATGGAGGTTAAAACTAGGAAATATTTATTGAGGGAAACATAGTTTCTGACTAAGAGAGAGAGAAGGAGACCCAGAAAGTGAGTTTCCCACAAGCTCATTTCAAAGGAAGTTTTATAGAGCAAAATCACAAGGTGGGTACAAAATTACAAAGCAAGTACAAGGCGGGAGAAAACTATGATGAACCAATAAGACTGCAAGTATAGTCACTTAGGTAACATTGATCCAACAGAAAATCTTGAGGTTGGTATAAGGTGACACAATACTATGATCATTCGATAAGATTATAAGCATACTCACTTAAGTAGTATTGATCCAATGGGAAAGCCAGTCATGTAGCAATGTACATGGAAAGCACAAGGACCTTTCCTAGTAGGTAGGGGTGAGGAATCTTTCCTGGAAGAGATGGGTTAAGGTCCTGGTCCCTACCCAAATGCTTGATGCCTATTTAGAACACCAATCATTTATTATTTATTCCCAGGAGAAGTAGGTAGGTATAGACATTCTATCTTTGTTGGGGTTTGACCTTCAAGGTGTGTACCTCCACCCACAACTGTAATGTATCTTCTGCACTGACTCCTTCAAGGGTCTAGCCATGTCTAACTGCCTATACTATTTCTACCTAACTTAGCTGTCTATACTAGTGCAATATGCATGTGGAAAGGTACCACAATGAGCTTCATTGCTCCGTGTAATTGATATGCACAAATGTAAAAGAATGTAGATGGCTTTGCATATGTGCCTAAAATATTTCCTAATGAAATGCCCTTGTACCTGTCCAGACCAGGCTTTCTTTCCATTCTCCTCTCACCCTCTTGGGAACGATATCCTCATTCTCTAGAATTATCCATTTCTTTCTCAACAATACCACTCACACCAGCATACACATATGCTCTTTACTTGAAATCTTTTTAAAAGTTCCTTATTAACCTGTGCATCTCTTGCACCCATGACCCAGTTTCTGTTAAGCCTTTCCTGGCAATGTCAAATGAAAAAATTACCTCTTCATGCTGTCTGCACCAATCCACCCACACTTCCTAACTCCCCTGGCTGGGTTACCATTCCCATTCCTCTACTTTTCAAATCCTAAATGAACTTTGTCAAATTCTGGTGAGTTTATTATTCTTTTTTTTTTTTTTTTTTTTTTTTTTTTTTTTTTTTTTTTTTTTTTTTTTTTTTTTTTTTTTTTTTTTTTTTTTTTTTGTTCTTAACCTTGTACAGAAGACTGCGGATCATTCCTTTCTTTAGGTGTTTTTCCCTTCATGGTTTCTCTCACTACACACTCATTGATTATTTCTTCTATTCCACTAACTGCCTCTTTTAAATTCCTGCTCCTTCTTACACTTTCTATTTCTAAATATCTAAGCTCACCAAGGCTCAGTGCTAGGCTTCCTTAAGTTCTCTAGATACACCTCCCCCCAGGTAGTCTCCCGCACTCCCATCCAGTGGGATAATAACGTTAGTGTGCAGGTCTAGCTTCTCCTCGGAGACCCAGGGATCGTTTGCATCAGTTTCTACCTTCCTATTTATCATGGCCATCTTCCCCTGCATAACAAGCCCTCATAATGCTCGGGCAGGACTGCTTGCTTTTCTCTTGCCTTTTAGTAAATTCGTCTCAAAGGGAACAGAATATCCCTTTTAGATGTAAGTCAAATCACAACTTCCTCTTTAAACTAATCTAATACAAAATTGTTATCAAATTTGCAAAGCCGTGCAGAGTGACTCAGCACAGCCCTCTGTTGCTCTCTTCCTCGTGTCCTCCTCTTTCTAGCACTCAGGCGGAATCTCAGTCCTCTCCCTCACCTTCCTAAGCCCGGCTTCCTCCTGGCCTTCCAACCACAGCTGAAATCTGGAGCAGCAATGCTCTCAGATACTCTCAGCTCATCCAATTGGAAAAAGCCCTAGATACTCTCCTCTTGACAGCTGAATTCTCTATATAACACTCATCGCTGATTGATACGTGGTTCTCTCTGTGTTATCACTACTTTCGTTCATTTTCACATCCTTGAAGCCTAGAGCAGTGTCTGAAGAGGAAGTACTTAAATGTTCTGCATGAACGTGTGGAGCTCATGTAAGCATTTCATGGGTGACTGCATTGTCCCCCAAATTATCTATAAGATATAATAACCTAATTGATAGACCATCTTATTTTTTATAGTCAGGTTATTTCCCCTTTTCTCCTTTCTTCCCTCCCTTGTTCCCCTCCATCCCTTTTTCTTCCTTCCTTTCCTGTTTTCCCTCGTTAGATAAAACTGATACGGACATCTTTAGACTTGCATTTTTGCTCATCTTCTTAATTATTTTCTGAGAACAACTTATCCAATCTCAGAAATCAGGTTGGAGTTAAAAGACATACTCTATGACTCTTCAAACCTGTTACCTCACTCTCCACCCTTTGAGGACTGTATCACCAAAATGAGAAGGCAGAGGTGTCAAGAGACAGAGTTTTCCAAGAGCCAAAAAGCAGCCAGTGAACACTTGTCAGTAAGTAGCAGAGGAGCTAGGTCCCTTGATGTCTGAGGTGGTGGTCAGGACGTTACCAGGATACCCTGCGCAGTATCCCTGGACTACACGTGGCTCCATAAATCGTGTTCTTTACACATTTGCTTTTTTCTTGGTTTAATTTTTGGATGCATATGTGGTATCTTTCTGTGTATTCTAATGGAGTTGTTATTGTATAAATAAGACTGACACTTTTATATTCAATTCTATTGAAACTTCTCCTTGTCATTTGCTCTTTCTATTTTTCAAAGATTTCAAAGCTATTACCACCTTAAAAGGTCTGGTAATCCCATTTCACGAAGTGTTTATATGACTTGAACATCACTGTTAATTCATTAAGCAACCAGAAGCTTATTTTGAATATATAGATGGATATGAAAAATTCCAAAATATTTTTCTTTGGTGTTTTTTATGTTAAATCTGTATTTTCAAAAGTTATTTTTCACTCTTGTAAAATTAGCTCTAATTAGCATCTTAGCAATTACTTACTAGGCTTTCCATTCCAATGGAAGTTATTTAAATCTTTTAATTGCTACATTGGCATGCATTTTTCTATAACTACTTAAAGCCGTAAAATTGGAAACTAGTGGGCAAAATTGCAATTATTGCTGCACTTCTTGCTTTCAATGTTGGTTTGGTATCATTTTCACTGGGAGAATTAAACATCGGGGACTTTTTATTATTTTCTGAAACTTTACTGGACTGCTACTTTTTTTACTGTTTCCCATTAAATAAAGTCTATGATGAACAACATTTTAATAGACAAACGTCTTTTTGACATAGATAATATATGATATAACATCTATATTCATTTTCAAAGTTATTGGTCATGTTTGGAAATTAAAAACAGTAAATACAGGTGCTTGACAATCCAAAGAAAAAGAAGAAAAAACAGCAGAACCTGTGGATTCAAGTCAATTCCAAATATATCAAATTTTCCATCATGTCTCTACCAAAAATCATTATAGTAACTTACAATCTATCTAGAGTAATACTAAAACTCATGCAAATATATGAACCTTCCAGGACTTTAAGGACTGCAGCCAGAATAAGTTAATGTGTGTTGAATTCTTACCATGAGCCTGACCCCATGACAAAGGTCCACATGCGTTCTTTCAGTGTATTCTCCGAATGCCCTCACAGGCAGATACTATAAGTATCTTCATGATTAGGCATTTCCTAGATATGAAACCTAGGGTCTGGAGATTATAGTCCTAGATTCAGGTTAAGGGACAGAGGCTGGGTATACTTCCACCCCTGTGACTTCAGATCCAGTGGGCTATTCTCCCTAATTCAAGCTGATTACGGTAGTCCTCTTGTCTCATGAAAGCTATCTTCTCCTAAGTCTTCTCTAGATTTTTATGAGAATTTAAGGACCCACTTTAATCCTGGAGGTAGAGAGATCTCTCCTAGAAGAAGTTTCCTAATTCCACAGCACAGTCTGTGCTCTGCCTCTATCAATAAGCAAAAACAGTAACTTCATTTTGGAAGAGTTCTTTTCCACCCAAATAGTCCACTTCCCTAGAGAAAAAATATGAAGAGATATGTTTGTACAAAAATATCTAAAAATATGTAGAAAATTTGTATTCTTTTTCCCACTGGCTACTTCTATTTATTGGGTCCTTCATTTTTGATAAATGATATTTTTGCTGAATGCAGTGCATCCTGCCCAGATGCAATGCCTCTGAGGCAATGTACAGACCCTGACCCAGTCCTGTGACTGATTTTCTTTCTGGATCAAATGCACTTCATCAGAAAGACACCCTTGTTTTATCTCTACAAACTTCAGTTCCCTTTCATCAAATAACAGGGAAGAGGAAGAAACCATTTATTGAGCACAAAGTTGGCAGTGTCTAGCAGTTTCCAGCACAGGACCTATGGTGTCTGTAGCTGTTTTGCTTGCCTTTGTTTCTTCACCTCCCCACGCTCTGCACTTTTGGTGCTTTGTCACTGCTGCTCACCTATGTTAACAGCTGGCAGATCCACATATAACAGCAGCCACATGGGAAGGATGGCACGCGGGTGCTTCACACAGACAAGTCCTGTCAGAGGCCGGATGCCTGCAGCCCTGCACTTCTTTGGTGACTTCAGGCAACACTGGCCACCTGTCCGCCCTCATTTTTGCCTCCCAGCCTCTGTTCTTCCTTTATCTGTTCTAATCTCCATTGAGGGGGAAAAGTTCCCATAAGCAACTGTCTGGAAGAGATTTATTAGACCTTGCTTGCAAACCTCTTTGAGTTCCTCAAACAAAACGAAGCATACGTACAACATAGCATGCTGTTCTTTCAGTTTAATGTCTTATTACCATGAGAACTTTTCATGGACAAAGCCTTTTTTCAGAGCTCAGAAGGTGAAGCACACAGCAGTTCTAAGGCTAACTAGCTGAGATGCCCTAATCTATGCATATTAAGGTAGGGGTCAGGGAAGGACCCTCCACATCAATTTTTACTGATTTTTACTGACCTAAATGATTCCTTCTGTACAGACTATCACGAATATAAAAATTGACAGAACATCTCTGTCACTCCATGAAAGTATAAAATACTTTGAAAAAAGTTCTTTCAAATTATTGTATTTCCACTTAATTTGTCAGCATAATACTGTTTGTCCTCACAGTGAATATTTCTTTTATTAAATTTTTGAATATTCATTTATCCCTTATATTTGCCCTGATCTCCTCACCTCCTTGTCCTATTTCTATACGAATGCTTGTGGGAACATTTGTATGAAAAAAACCTGTGTTCGATTTTGTTAGAGCAGTACAGGATATACGTGAATTCATGTTAAATTAAGTTACCTACACTGTTATTGTGGGTCCACAAAAGAATATGTCCAATTTACTTAAACTTAAGTAAAAGTAAATGCTCAGTAAACTCTAGCTGTTAAAGACTTCAAAGTTAAAGATGATCTACTTATAAAAAAAGAAGTTAATATACTTTCATTAGTTTCAACCAGTTAATGAATTACAGAGGCTCTAGGAAGAATATACTTAGTATCAGGTTAATCATTGTTAATATACATGGATAACTATTATTGCTATTGCTTTTGTGTCTTAGGTCTTTACCTCTTCTCATTGCAGTTTCCCCAAGTTTAGGTGGTCTCTTCTTTCTTATGGCTCCCACATCTGTGTTTTTGGAACAAATCCTCACATTACCAATTATTTCTTGGACATGTCCACCAGGACATCCATGAACTTTTTTTGTGTCCCACATCCCATATAAAGACCTGCCCAGTTATTCGTGCCATAATTCCTGGCCCCCTACCCCGATGTGTCTCCTTCTTTCCGCTCATTAATTTATTCTGAAATCACGTTGACGCTCCTCTCAGCGTCTTCTTATATTCTTCGTTCTCACTGGCTATAGCCTTGCTTTGACCATCATTTGCTTCAATTATTTCAATAACTTCCTAACAGATCTGTTAGGCGTTGGTTACTCCAAAGCTTGTCCAAACATCTTGGATTTATCGACCAAGTTCATTTTTTATCTTGATCATGTTTTTTCTTGTTACTCTGGTTCTGACAAACATCCAGAATGTCCTCTCTGCCTGTGTAGTAAAACACCAACACTAGTCATAAAATCTGAAGCTGGTTAGTGTTGCTAGTCTTATACAGGCTGAGCCTCTCTAATTTGAAAATCCCAAATGCAAAGCATTCCAAGCGTACACATGACACTGTTAGAAGAAAATTTCATGTGACCAGTTCATTCATAAAATCTCAAGTTCTTAAGCCAAAATTCTTAGGTATGTCCATGCACTGTTTCCCCTACCTAAGAATACAGTTTAGTGTTTCAAGTTGCACAGATCTGAAAAAGAATACAAATTTTGCTGGGAGTGGTGGTGCACAACTGTAATCCCAGCACTCAGCATTCAGGAGGCTGAGGCAGGAGGATTGCTGTGAGTTTGAGGCCAGCCTGGGCTACAAAGTGAGTTCAAGGCCAGCCTGAACTGCAGAATGAAACATTGTCTCAAAAAGACCAAAAGAAAAATTGTCAATAATTAACTGTGAGGCTCTGGGTAAATTATTTCACTTTTCTGGGCTAAGCTAAAAATTAGGATTTTAAAACAGGCTTAATTTATTGAGTTGTTGTGAGGAATGAGTTTTAAATGTGACTGCCATAATTTCAATTGTGATAGACTTTGCAGGTATTTGTGTGTTACCCTGAATGCACCACTTAATATTCCTGAAATCTGAAACTTTAACCACCTTTAAATCTAGAGCAGAAATCTACACTTTTCTGTGTAGATTTCCTTGACCTAGACTTCTTCCAGCTCTGCACTCATGAGATCATTGCTAATTATCCTTTTACCTAAGCTCCCAACATATTTTGCAATTCTTCTATTATAACATGTCTCAATACAGCACTTTTATAGAGTCTCTTCTGCTAGACAGTGATTTCTATGTGTACAGCAAAGGCTTATTCATTTTGTATCCTGGGGCCTAGTGCAGTATAGTATATTATCCATTAAAAATCCCTCATACTAGTTGCTGCTATGCTCATTCTACTGAGTATGAAACTGAGGCTTAGAAGAAAAGGACCAATACCAGTATATGATAGGCTTTCAGTAATTGTTCACCAAATAGAATTTGTTACAAACCCTAAGCATACTATTTGCCTCTTTGTTACACTATTTAGAAGTTTATGCTGAAAATTGGAAAGATAATCCTGTGATGGCATTTTCTTGTCTCCCAACTGTAAGAAATTAAAGATGGAAACATTAATGTGGTATTCAGTCTCCAAAAGTCAAACTTAGCCACAAGAATTGAATCTTTAAAAACAGGTGAGTGATGGGGCAGGAGTGTCCATTGTCTGGCTCTAGATCCACGTGGTTTGTTGGCACAGTGAAGTCAGTGTGGTTGCGTCATTGCATTAGGAAGACTACAGGAATTCATTAGTCACTCAGACAATATGATTTGGTGTTTCACTATGGTCATCATGCAGATTTTCAGGCCTCAAAGAATGAATACAGTGTTCTAAGCACAAAAAGCAAATGCCTGGTGCAACCTCATGTAAGAAACATTTTCAACAAAAAATGCATTTGGCTGAACGCACAGGGACAGTGTGATGTCAGATTCACGGATGATATTTAGTAAAGTTTCATTGGCTCTTATTCCCATTGGAAAAGTGGCTAGTACACGAGAAATATGTGAGAGGTATCTGCTGAGACTGGATTCTTTAAGGCAGACTCTAGGAAAGCACAGGGTTTCTTTATTTTTAATGGAGAAACTACATGTCTATAAGACCAAGCTGGATTTCTGGTTACTCTGGAAAAGTCATACACAGAGGGGTTGTATGGCTACAGCTGTGCTCAGTAACTCCACAGGAGCAATGGCCCATATAACGGACCACCTGAGGAAAGCTGTTGCCCTCCAGTTCCCGTTAGCTGGCACGCAGGGCCCTTCACCCTGTTATATATCCTGATTCCACCCTCGAGCATTATCATTTGTGGTTTTGGTCCCCTCCTCTAAGTTTCTGTTTCCTACTCTGCAGAATAGGATAGCAGCAGCTAGCATAAGGGATATTTGATTGACTGAATTCAGTAATATAATGTGAGGCACCTCATAAGGTCCCTCATGCCACAGTAAGCATTCTGTAAATGTTGGGCCCTTCTTCACTTCAAGACCATATTTACTGACCTCCTTCCATGTTCCAGGCACTGCATTAAGCATGGGGATGCAATGATGAGTGAAGTAGGCATGGTTCATACCTTCAGGAAGTGTATGTTTTCATTCAAAAAATGCCAGTAAATTATGAACCAAGGAGGTAAAAAAAGTCACTGGGTCACTTTGAGGAGCTCTGCATTAGACTGAGGGAACAAAAACAGGAGAGAGGCCCTGAAAAAGGCAATTTAACCTGAATATTCTCCAGCAACTCTTCCTTTTTACCCGTGCTGTGGTAATTCTGTTCTCCCAGACACCCTGTTTGAACATACACCCTTGTTATCCACTTGGTTGCTCAAGCCGAAAAGCCAGAAACATTTTGACTCCACTCTTTCCTCCCCTCTGTGCCTCACTGTGTTTAATTCATCAGCAAATTATGTCCCTTCTTCTTGCAAAACATATCCCTGCCCTGTCCACCTCCTCACATATTTACTCCTGCCAGCCGCTGAGGTCCAGGCCACTGTCACATCTCCAGTGGATAACTACACAGCCTTACCATTTCCACTCTGGCTTCTTCTCCAAATTTTCATGCAAAGGACCAGGTTGTAAATATCGTAGGCTTCGCAACTCATAAGGTCTCACACAACCGCTCAACACTCCCTTCATAGCACAAAAGCCGCCATAGACAGTGCTTCAATGACTAGGTGCTATAGTCCACTCAAACTTCATAAAAGCAGGCCACAGGCTGCATTCGTGAGGGTGATACTTGTTTTAAAAGATGAAATTGTAGCATATCTTATTTAACTAAAGCTTGTGCAATTGCTTTTCAAAGCAATCAGAGTACTTCCCAGCTGCACTGGCCATCATCTACATGGCTTTTGTAGCCTACAACTCCCTTCTGCCTCCTCTGTTGTATTCTTTATCCTGATTTTCCGACAAAACAAGGAAACTCCAAATAGAGTTTATTACAGTGGCTTGGGTTCTCCTCCCCATTTTAACATGGTCGATGTGAGTGTCATCCCTGACAACCCTGCTTGACCACAGTTCATTTTTCTCCAAATGACAGTTTAGTCATGCATTACGCTTTTTTTACGCTTTTTTCTGTGTTTGCCATGTTCAGATAACTTACTGTCAATATAGTTACTTTTGTGTGGTGGTCTGTATTTACACGCTAGTTTGTAAATTTAAGTAAAGACACATGCCACTGCTTCACGGCTCTATCCCCAGAGCATTGTCCAGGATCAAGCACGGAAAGGCTGAAGTGTTGTTTCGAAGGAAAAATAAATAAATACTGTCAATCACCACTTGACATCTGCAATCTTTAAAGACCTGCAGGACCTCATCAGTTAGGCAGCCTGCAGCTATATCCTGCCCTCATTGACCAAAAATTGTACAGTGTGACTGGCATGGGAAGATGGGATTGTAAAATCCTTTCAACCAGAAAGAATTTACATTTCAGAAGGGAAAAGTAAAATCCCTGTAACCAAGAGCCTGGGGCCCTTGCTAAGTGTGCTGTGGCTGTGTGGCTTGTCTTTTAATCCCTAGGGCCTGTTGCTGGTGTGTGATGTCTGGTACCTGAGGAAGAGATTAGTGGTAACAACAGACGTCATGAAACAAAGGTAATGTCTGAGAGTCCCATTGACTTTCTTTTTATCTGAAGTATGAAAGCCTAAAGAATCCAACTGTATCTCCCAGTCAGACCCCTGGACGTAACGGACAATTCTTATCTCTTGGAAGCCATAGTGCCCTTTCCCAGGAAAAATATAACCATTATTTTTGTAGGAGCACAGCAATTAATGTAATACAAATATCTGTCACTACATTATCTGCTTAGGGTGCAGGATTGGAACATTACAGAATGGATGAGCTAAACATCAGAAATGTATTTTCTCACAATTCTGGGGTCTAGAAGTCCAATACCAAGGTGAAAGTAGGGATGGTTTCTTCCCAGCACTCAGGTAACGGTCCTCCCACTGGGTCCTTCCAAGGCCATGGCCTTTCCTCTGTACACTACATGGGGTGTCTCTGGTATTGCTTCCTCCCTTTCCTTATAAATATACCATTCCCATCCGACCAGTTTTCCACTCTTATGATCTTATTTAACTTTAGTTACCTCCTTAAAGGGCTTATCTCAACTATAGTCACATTGAAGGTCAGGGTTTAGGCTGCATCAGTTGGAGCAGTGCAGTCCATAGCAACAACAATAAGAGCTCAAGAACTTCCAGATGTTGCAGTTGTACAGGACAGGGGATTTCTTCATGGAAGGAGAGAGGAGGCTACTGAGCAGGTATGTATTTTCCTTGGGAAATCTGTGCACGTAATTTTGGTTTTCTTGGCCTTCATGCTTTACATCACTTTTAATCTTACTTCTTTTACCGAACTGGAGATGAGAATTTCTAAAGAAGTGAGTCATACATGTGAAATTCACTCTCTCAGTGAGGACAGAGAACAAAGGAAAACCCTCATGGCTGGGCTCTTCTCACATATCTCAACAACACAGGCGCAGCCCCTGGGGACGGGGTCCCTTGGGTGAGAATAAAGCTGTTTACTGCAACATGAGCCCCTTTCTGCCACTTCTCACACACCTGCCTTTCAGAGCACCTTTCCTGTGTGAGCTATTTACTTTCTGTTCCCTCATCTTCAGATAAGTTGATTTCACAGTATTTATTATCCACCTCGGAAAGACTTCACAGAAGGTGATTTCACAATATGTTTTACCCTCAGAAACTCTTTAGATCTAGACAAAAACAACAATTGCAATGATAATGGACTACTCTTTAATTACTTGGATTAAAAATACTGTTTTTTTCTTTATCATAATTTTACTGAATGTATACATAATTCAAAGTGGTCTTTCTGAATATTCTTATTTAATCCCATCAACAGTCCTAAGAGGGAGGTATTTTCTAATCTTCTGTTTACACATGGGGAAATTGAGATTTGGAATTCATAAGTTAAACAAACAAAAAAATAAGCCCTGAGCCTTCTGCTGAAAGTTTCATAATTACCTAGCAAATGAGAAAAGTATTCCATAGTGTTAAAAAGTTCAAAATTCCAGGCTGCAAATACTGGTTCTAACACTTGCTGACTATATGAATTTGGGTCAAATCCAACTCTACATTATTAAAGTGAAAGTTGTTTTTCACTTGTGAATCACCAGTGGAGGAACTGAGTTCAAGCTATTTTCTTAATTTAAAGTGTCAGTATGTATGCCAAAGATTTCTTATGCATTATTAGATTATTATTAGATTATGCATTATTAGATTATTCTTCATCTAAATTCCTACCCAAAGCTCAATTCAGCCCAACATCAATTAGGTATCTACTTACTGCTTGGAAGATCCTTTTGATATGCAGTGATGTGCAAGTGGGGTCCTGCTCTTCATGACTCACACTTTGTCAGATACGTCTGATAATTGCACAACTAACACAACACCATGACACAGAAATAGCTATGACTAAAATTGTAAGAACCACAGAGGACAGGCTGAGTTTCAGTTTGAGTTCTAGCTGTCACACGTAAGCTGTGTGATTGTTTTGTTGAAGCCCAAGTTTCTCCTCTATTTAGTGGGAATAAAGATGGTCCCTGAGTCCTGGGTCTGTTGTGAGAGTTCAATGGGATAATGTATGAAGCATGTTGAGGACTGCCTGGCACATACAAAAAAATTAATAAATATTAGCATGAATGTTGTCATTCTTTGGTCCTTAGGAAAATCATTAGGTTGCAAACAAAGACAACAAACCTGTCATATTGCGGAAAATAAGAGCACAGCTTTAGGACTGACAAGTTGACAGATTTGTGTGTGTGTTCTAGGTGTCATGTATCAGCTGTGTAACTTCAGACATGTTTTCAAACTAAGCCTCAGTTTCCACATCTCTTACATGAGAATACTGCATGTATCTTGCAGCAACAAGTGTAATGGCAACAGCATGAGATATTTATATGTTGATTACAACGTGCTAGAAGTGTTCTAAGGGATTTATAGGAATTATTTCATATAATCCCCACAATATCTTTATTAGGTATTATGGTCTTATCATTACCCCTTTTTCACACATGAGGACAACAAAGCTCTCAGAACATAAATTCCCAAATACATACAGTCAGTAAGCCGTAGAGCCAGGATGGGCAGGCTGGCATTCTGTACTCCTTAACACTCTGTAATACTCTTCTCATTCACTTGGTAAGTATGAAACCTTCACCAGAAGGCTCAGGGCAATGTTAGCATTCAATACCTGTTCTTAGTTATTGTAAATAATAAGGTAAAGGAACATGGCCACTGGTTAAAGGTCACCTATGAAATCCAACTTGAAGAATGTATGTCAGCAAGCAAAGACTTACGCAAACCCATAGCAGTTTTGCACATAGACATCCCACACAGTAAGTAGTTCACAGGAAGATACAGAGACCTCTATGGGAAACAGTGAGATTTCAGTCTGGCTGGAACCCAGCAAGAGGGAGGTGGTCTGGGACAACACACCCAAAAAAGATAGGCTGATGCTAAACCTGAGCAGCTGAAATAAGATGTAAGGAACATGGTGAGAGGAAGGCACTGATTTGGAGTAGAAAGAGGTGCTCTCAGGAACTTTGATACCACCTTGATGGTGGCTTGCAGGATGCAGAGTCTGGAAGAGAGGAGACCAGCAGAAACTACGAAATTCACTCCTATAACGTATGACCAAGCCTTGAGACAGACCAAGTGGCAATAGGGCTGCACCTGAACAGAAAACCAGCCTTGCTGTTTGTTGACATCTTTGGTAATGGTGCATGGTTATTGCTAGAACTCTCACATTTTAGGCCAGCTGCGTCTGGTATGGGTGCTCTTTAGATGGTTTAATTTACCCTCAGAACAGAAGCTCTGGCTTGTTAGAACTCATGCTTTAAACATTTGTTGCTGTCAGGGACATTTGTATGTGTAATGATTTCCAGTATTTATCTCCAGCAGAAAAATGAAGAGCCATTCTTTCCCCTGTGCTTGATTGCACCCTGCTGAATGGCCCATGCTGATGCTGAGCAGCCTTCTCCTATTGCACCATGGCACTGCCAAAGTTTAAAACAACCTTGTGCTTCTAAAAAAAAAAGTCCTGATGACTGTACTGGGTGAAATATAGGCATTTTGGCATGTGGGTAAGCGGGTCACGTTCGTGTTTATGTGAAATCTTTCTCACATCCTGTGAATCAGTACTTCCTGGTTGTCAATAAGTGCTGGACAGCAGAGAGCTTTTTCTGCACTGAGGGCTGGTCCTGCTGAGAACTGCTAGAAGGGAAGTTCAACCACCTGCCTTAACATACTGACTTCATTTTCTTATTAGCACAAAAGACTGGTTCAAATGTTTAAGATGCAGGAATCACTAATTAAAATATATTAAAGCAAACAACTGGACGACTATGTTAACACATTACAAAATTACCTATGTGAACAGCAGTAACACTTCAAATGACTGTTATGGGAATTTCTGAACTGTAGCCATGAAAATGTATATTTTTATACTAATGAATTAAGGTAGCTTAGAGAAAAACACAAAGTTCATAATTGACTCATATTTTATAAGTATAGTATTTAATTTTACAATAATGGTACCAGTTCATATTTCTTGAGTATTTTACATGACAAATACTGTGTTTATGTGGAGGATACTATAAAGATGTGTACATTATGTATTTTACATTTTAGGTTTCATTTATGTAAATATTTGATTTTTTTCACATGGATCCTTGTACTTATGCATCAAAACTATTTTATAAAGCATAAGAAAATCTAAAGTTCCAGAAGAGAAGTTAGTCCCAGTAAATGGTTCTTCTGACAGATTGGAGTCCTATCTTTAGGTTATTTCTATTTCTATTTTTCTTTGGATACAATTTACGTCACCAGGACGTTTTTCTAGGTGAGAGTTAGATGAGGCAATGCCTCTATTAGTTTTGTCTGAATGAAAGACCATTAAGCAATTCTTAAATTTTGGTTAGGTCTTACTACCAGGGTAGCTTAGCTGCTCAAGAGGGTCCCCAGGGAGTATACCTGTTGCTCCTGATTGAGACTGCTACGTACTTATTTCTGGCCATGTGTTTACTTTTATTTTATTTTATTTTTTTTTATCATAGAAAATAGTACAATCACAACTAATCTATAGACAAGGTGATATGGTCTCAACAGTAGTTGTTGCTTTATCCATTGATATCTTCGAATTGTAGATGTATGGACCCATATACAGACATGCAAATTTAGTCAGA
>PVLD010006931.1:0-95933 GCA_004027595.1 Dinomys branickii | reverse complement strand
CCGGGTCTGGCTGGAGGGAGATGTGATGGCCTCCACTCAGGATGACATCTACAGCCCTGCACCAGGTAGACTCATTTCCGGAGTGAGCCAGGATGGGCGTGAAGAAGCCAAAAGGTGTGAGGCCCGGGCCCTCAGTGCGGACGCCTGGGACAGGAGGAGATCTGGGAGGCAGAGGAAGGAAAGTCCATCTTGTAGGCAGGGGTGCACGCTTACCTCTACACCTGTGGGGAAACTAGATGCGGCCTCTACTGTCGCCCTCCTGCCTGGACCCTTCCTCTTCTCGGACCCCCTCTCTCCTGTTTGTCCCACCTGTTTTATCCTTCCCAGTCTGTGGCTTTCTCTGTCTCTCTTGGGCTCTGTCTCTGGGCCTCCCCCTGCACCCTCCCTGCCCACCCTGGCCACCGGTCATAGGCCCCAGAACGCGGGATCCCTGGCAGCACGTGCCAATCTTCGCGGCGGCGGAGGCGGCTCTCTCGGCCTCGGGCCCGTGCCGCGCCTCCTGCCCGCATAATGCGCTCTAATATTTATTTACATGCCTTTCAGACTATTATTTATTAAGGTATCGCTGCCAACTGTGCGCAGGCTAATTGCTCTTAATGTGCCCCCTCCCAGTTCCCACGGCGACGCCTTCGCGGTGACGCCGAGGGCTGCTCCAAGTGCGTGGGGAAACCGAGGACCGAGCGCCAGAGAAGACCCGGAGCCGCTGGGCAGGGAGGGTGGGCGAGGGCACAAGAGTAGCGGGGACAGAGCCACCCCCGCCCCACGCAGAGGCTTCTGGGAACACGCAGGGTGAGGGCTGCGGAGTCCTGGGGGGTTCTTGCAGGGGCAGAGGCGAGAGACCTCTGGACCGGGGGGGGGGGCGCTGCAGGAGCTCGGGTGGGATCTGGAGCGCTCCCCCCTCCCCCTACAAACCCCTACCCCGCGCGAGATCAGCGGGACCCGCAAGTGTGAGGTTCGGTTGCACCACGGTGCTGGGGCTCGCTTGGCCGTGGGCGGACGAACCCACAGCCGCCCCCTCCCACCCCACTGGCATAGGCAGAGGCCTTGCCTCGCCTGCCTGGTTCTCCCGACATCAGCAGCCGCGCCGGAGCCGGAGCCGCAGGGAGCGGTTTAATTGGCAGGATTTTGGTTAAGGACAGATGTGGCTTCAATGGGGTGGAGGGCGGGGGTTGGGGAGGGTGCTGGTGGGGGAGGAGGGTGAGAAACAGACCAAGAGACCCGAGGCAGGGTGGCTTTGGAGTGGGGCCGGAGGGGCAAAGAAGGACAACGTGTGGGGTCCTGCCATGGAGCCCCCCTGGGGGTGGCGGCTGCCTGATGTAGACCCTGGCCCCCGGGCTGGAACCACCCGACGGTCCTGTATTGTTTGCACGACCCTGTCTAGGCTGCTGTCTAGGTTGGAAGAGAGGGCTGACTCAGGGACATTGATTTAATTTTAT
Source organism: Dinomys branickii (assembly GCA_004027595.1). Taxonomy (NCBI): domain Eukaryota; kingdom Metazoa; phylum Chordata; class Mammalia; order Rodentia; family Dinomyidae; genus Dinomys; species Dinomys branickii. Next base: position 94,497 of record PVLD010006931.1, on the reverse strand, counting down.
TACTGGTGCTGCAGATACCGTGTCTGCCAGCTCCCAGGCCCTGTCAGTGTCTCCCTGGAAGTTCCCTTTCAGGGCTGGGAATTACAGCTTCCTCAAACCCGAGGACTATGCCCTTCCCCACTGCACTTTGTAACAACTGATCTAAAGATCGCTGTGCAGGGCCCCCTGCAACATCTTAGGAGCCACATGGGTAGGTGCACTTATTTTCTGGATGTGTGAACAGTTGCTGAGAGATGAAGTGATCAGTTGCAGAGTCAGATGCTGGCTGGCTGGTAGGCTAGCCCAAAGTTCCTGCGTTTTTCAATGCCAGGCCGCATTGTCCTGGTGGCAGCAGAATTTTCTGGAGAGGAGTCTGGTGGCTCTCCCTGGTTGGTGGTGGCTGGGGCACTGGGGACAGCTGTTTGTTCTGTGTGCTTTCTGGGTTCCAAGAGATCATCCCTCCATCCTGAACCAGATGCAGCCCTGCTGGCCTCTGGCTCCAGAAAGCTGGGACCTTTGGCCCAGGGGAAGTGTCCTGTCTTCTGAAGAGGAGACAGAGATGCAAAGCGGGTGAGGTGAGGTGGGCATCATCTTCACTCTCTTCCGGTGTTCAGGGGCCTGGAATCAGACTTTTGAACTCACGGCCCCAGAGTTGGAGAGAACCTTGGGAGTTATCCAATCACCTCCTTGCTTAACAAACCTGGAAACTGAGGCCCAGAGAGGCAAAGTGACTTGCCTAGGGGCACACACTCTGCGTACCTGCATTAGCATGTGCCTTTGCTGAATGACTGCTCTTGCAGAATCAGGGGTTCAGGTTTTACTACAGACGGGCGAGAGGGCCAGATATGTCTTCTGTGGTCCAGCCTTCCTTCCAGCTTGTTTGCACCCTTGCCGCCTTCCAACTGCCAGCCTCAGGGCCTGGCCTGTGAGCTGTCCCTCTGGACTCTCCCATCTCTACCCCTCACCTATCCCTGCATGCAGTTGTGCTTCATCATGGCCCTTCTAAGGACACTGGGGATATTAGACCTGATAAGGACAATTGTCCGGGGATCTCTATCACCTTGGTCCCAGGCCTATCCCTCCCTAGGTCTCTGTCTCCAGCTGCAGAGTGAGAGTATTTTCTAAGACTCTTTTCCAGCTTTGACATTTTGGAACTGCTTGAAGTAGGCGTGGCTGGGACCCGGATCCTCCAAGACAGGGCCCATGTGTAGCTTCTCCTGCTGGGGCAGCAATGGGAATGGGTTCTGGGCCCCAGGGTGCAGTGTGTGATGAGCAGAAGGACAGGAAGATTTATCACTGTTCTCCTCCCATGTCCTGTGCCTCCTCTTCCCCAGCTGCCTTCCTGGGGAGAGACAGGAAGGGCTGGGCTATATTTGTCTTCTCAGGGGAGTGTGGGGAGAGGGGACTTGGGCAAGGTGAGAACGAGGTCAGTGCTGGTGGCTGAGCAGTGGAGAGCAGATCTTCCTCTAACTCAGGGGAAAACAACAAACTCAGGATCAAAAGCTCCCCTCCACTCCCCCACTTGCACCCCTTGGTGTGGACATTGCAGGTCTGGGATGGACCATAGGCAAAGTGAAGGAATGAGCGAATGTCTTGGCTGGCCCCAGAGTTGGGCAGACCTGCATTTGAATCCTGGCCCCTACTAGTTTCCAGCTGGATGATCTTGGGCAGATAACTGGCTGTCTCTGAACTTAAGCTTCCTTGTTGCTAAAGCCAGAAAGATACTTAATAGAGTTGTGAGGAGCAAATGAATCCATGGGGAAATGTCCGATATTTAGGAGTCCTCAAATGATAGCTTCTGACTCTTCTTACTAAAGTTTGATAGAATGAATCAACCTCTAACTTTACACATGGGCATGCATTTCCTAAGAATCCAGGAGGTTCTGGGTGTTGTGAGAGGGCCTAGAAATGATGACAGCTCTGTTTCTGCTCTCAGGTTGCTCATTGTCTGATGGGGGAGACACATGGCCAGCCACAAAGCCCTCAGGTAGCACCGAGGAGTGCTTGTAACAACTCTGACCTAGAGTACAAAGGCCTGTAGGAACAGAGGTTGCCCAGCCCTATTTGCTCTGGGCATGAAAGGCTTCTTGGGAAAGGCAGGCTCTATGTTAAACTTGGAAGGATGAGGTGTTTACCCTTTGGAAATTTCCAACACACACACACACAAATCATGGCAGACTTGGAGAACTTGTTTGGGGAATACTGTGGATGGAGTCTCTGCTTCACTATCTCTTTGTCAGGAGGCTCTAACAGCCCCAGATTGAATGGCACCTTACCTGCCCTGTTGCCCCCTCCCCGCTTTGTGGCCCCTGTCACCTTTGCCCTAGTATATATTCACTGGATCTTGTGTTTCTGGTCTGTCTCTCTCCACTGGAACATCAGCCCCTTAAGAGCAGTGTGATGGGCTGAATTTTATTTCCTTAAATTCATATGTTGAAGTTCTGCCTCCAGCACCTCTGACTATAACCTTATTTGGACATAGGCTCATTAAGAGGAAATTAAGTTAAAAAGGAGGACCCCAAAGTGGGCCTTAATTCAATATGACTGGTGCTCTTCTGAGAGGGGGGGTCTTGGGAGATAAGACACAGCAAGAACGCCACGGGGAGTTGGGGTCTGCTGGTGCAGACCCAGGAGCTATGAAGCTAGGAGAGGCCAGGGACAGGTCCTTCTTTTGTGGCCCTCAGAAGGCAGGTGCTGACACCTTGACACTGACCTTCCGGCCTTCAGAACTGTGAGACCATAAAAGTCTGCTGCTTAAGCCCCAGTCTGAGGTGCTTTGATACAGCAGCCCTTGTCCAGCCAGGCACTTTGTTTTATTTATCACTGCATTCCAGAGTCTAGAACTGAGCTGGGGATGCAGTAAGTAACTTAGGTCACAGTTCTTGAGGAAATGACCCCAGGGTGACACGCAGGAAGTGGAAGAAGCGGAGCCCCAACGTCTGAGTTGGGTGAGATGGTGAAAGCTTTTGTTTATCAGGCTAAGAGGCTGGACTTGCCCCCCACAGGCGGTAGGGGGCCAGTGAGCATGTTTTAGGAGGTTTCCCAGGATGCAAAAAGGCCAACCCGGGGGCAAGGAGAAGAGGGTGGGGGATGCAATAACTAGCACAAGTGAACCATGATGAGGGCAGGGTCATAGGTGACAGTGTGGGTGGAGGGGGACTTGCTAAGGCAGGGCAGAGGGCAGGGTGGAGAAGGAAATTGGGGTCTTCATTCCTTCCTCTTTTTCTGTTCTGATGAGGTGGCCATCTTTCCCCTGACCAAAGCTGAACTCTCTGCTGCCGAGTACGCAAGGCTTGAGGAACTCACAGTGATCTCAGTGGGTAAGAGGGTGGAGCCTGTGGGTGAGTGGGTGAGAGGACTGTCTCCAAACTGACCTGCACCCGGAGTCCCAAGACAGGTGCTATCGGAGCTCAAAGAGGGCACAGTCTCCTCCATCAGAGCGTTCCCTGTCTGATGCAGAAGAAGAGCCCTCTGCCCAGGGAGAGTCCCAGTCTGATGGGGGAGGCAAAGCACAGGTGCACAGACACACAGACACACAGACACACAGACACACAGACACACAGACACACACATAAAACATGCCACTTGCTGGAAGAGGTCTAGGAAAACTTCCTGAAAGAAACGGGCTTTGCCTGAGGTTTGAGGAAGAGGGAGGGAGGCTATGGCAGAGGGGAAGAGGGGAAGGAGGAATGGGCCAACTGGTCACTTTCTTCTTTGCAGCCATGGGTGAGTTGGCCTGATATCTGGATCCCCCGGCCAGAGTCCTTACCAGCACAGCCTTTCAGTGGGCTTCCTAGCCATCACGAGGCACTCGTTTTTAGCAGAGAAGAGAGACTGTTGGCAGAAGACAGGAATAGCTTTCAAACTATTCCCCACATGCTAGCGTGCAACCGCCCGGGGCTGAGAAGGCAGTGCACGCCCACAGCGCCCTCTGCTGGAATGCCAGGGCAGCACCGGGGGCTTGAGCGCCAAGGATATCTGTTAGCCCCTGCTTTCCTGTTCTAGGGAGGCCTAGTTGCTGAAGCCAGCAGCGCAGGGAGACATGAAGGCTGAGCCAGCACCTGGGAGTGCCCATGTCTGCCACCTGCAGGACCCAGGACCTTGAGAGCAGCTCATCTCAGGATGGCTGAGGAAGCCATTGTGAATGACCTCCTTTCAGCCATCTGACTGGGGGTTCAGGAGCTGGGGCTGGCTGCTGTCGTGCGAGGTGTAGGCCTCTGTCTTTCTATAGGACCCTGGATCTGGGGGAGCTGGACTGTGGGTGCAAGTGACTTGGATTCCAGCAGGGATTTATCATCAGCAGATGCCTGGTGATGCTCAGAAGAAATAAGGGTAATGGAGGATTCATGACAGAAATAGAGAGTGTGGAAGAGCTGGTCGAGCTCCCAACTTGGTATTTCCTCCTCGTCTCAGACCAGGATAATGATGCGTCAACCCCATGGAGCTCACATTTTTGGAGATAACTGGGTGCCATAGAGAGGAACACAGACACACACACAGACACACAGACACACAGACACACACAGAGTTCTTTACAGGGGGCCCAATAGGAGAACAAAGATGCATGTTTCTTCCAAAGGCAATGTGTCCCATTCATATAATTCAGGGAGGTGTTCAGGGGCCTTTGGGTCCCCTGAAGCTTTGAGCTGCAGTGGGGGCAGTGAAAGGGCTTCTCTGTCTCAATGATGAAGTCATCTGAGAGGGCCACGCTGGTAGGCAGGGTTCTGTTGACTGTTTAATTTCAGCCTATTGCCACTCAAGTTATCCCTGTTAGGGCTTTTGGCGTGTTGCAGAAATGTCTTTGGCCCACTGGAAATTCCTTTTTGAGTCAACTGTTCTCCCTGGAATCTACAAAAGTATCCCTGTCTTTAAGGAAACAACATAAATTGCTACAGGATTTCCAAATGGACCTTATGTTTGGCTTTGGGGCCAGTTTGTGTGGATCCCAGGACAACATGCTATTTTTTTTGAATAAATATATTGAGGGAATAAATATACTGGGTGATCATTAATTACTTCCAAGAAAAGTCTGTCATGTGGAGAGCAGCTCAGGAGAGGGGTGGTAGCCGGTGTTGTCAGTCCCTTGTGTGGCCCCTCGGCTTATTTTGCCGCAGTGCATGTGGGCCTGCCTCTGCCAGTACCCAGGTTTCTTTCTCTTTTTTTTAACTTAAAAAATCAATTTCACAGTTCAGCTCGCTGATTTCAAACTAAATCAAAAGTACAGGAAATATGAGTTTACCTTTTGTCATTTAGATTTCCTCTATTTCAATAATGATGCTTCCTGGTCATTCATCATTTCAGAGGTCTTAGAATAGTATAGAGTGTGTCTGGAACTTTCAATCTGCAGAAAAGCTGAATTTTTGTTTCTGTTATCGGAAGGGGTTGGGGGGGATCATGTTAGACATTGCATCATGTTCTCCTTTTGTCAGGACATGCATTTGTCTGCCTAGTGGCTTTCTCAGGCTACAGGAACCTGCTCAGCAGGGGCACCTGAGGTAGACCAGTAGCACCAAGAAATGGGTGCCCTCAAGAGGCCTCAGTGCATGACTGAATGGAATTGCCATACACACACACATTCCATTCCTTCACGGACACCTTAGCAGTAACCTGCTAAGGAACATCCTCTCAGTGTCCTTCACATCCCTATTTTACTCCCATACTTCTCTAAGGGTATTTCTTGGGATCTCCCAAGTACACTGCCCTGAATCCTTATCTCAGGCTCTCCCGGGACACTGCTGTGACTGACTTGTACCAGCAGGACTACCCCTGTTTTAAAACTGAAAGTCCCACATTGTGGCGATCTCTCCCAGTTTCAGGCCAACTGGGACAGTTGGTTACCTCAGGAGGAACCCACACCAGGACACATGTAACTCGCTAAGCAAGGCAAACAGATCCCTGAATCCATGAAAGCCAGGTATTAAAGGACTTTGAGAACAAAAGAGTGGACACAAGGATAATTTTGCCACGTTGACAGTTTTTATGAGCTCAAAGCCTACAGGAGAGCAGCAGCCACCATACACAAAGAAGCCGTTCCTTTGAGGACAGACACAAACAGCCCACGGGCAGGGTTTGCAAAGGACTGTAGGCATTAGACAACTGAGGTCCAGGCCTTCCACATCTACATAATTGGCCACCGGGCAAGAAGGTGATGTGTATTCCAAGAACAAGAAGTGTCACAGGCACTGTAGGGACATTACTGTGTGCAGGTGAGGGGACAGAACAGCATGTTATAGGCACTTGAGGCTCTGACAGGGACAAGCACTGGCCATGCCACTTGAGCCAAAGCCACCTGGGCAAATAGTAAAACTATACCACACACGTCACCACAGTCAGCGCATTGCGATGAGGTGCTTTGCTTTGGAAGCAGCTGCAAGTTCAAGGCAGCTGGCCCCGAGCCAAGGAGAACTGCAGAATGGACAGGAGGAAGCCCCCCCATTTATCAGGTGACTTGGGGAGGTGGTGCCGTTGATGGGCTGCTGTCAGTGGCCTGGGGCAAGCTGGACATAGGGTCAGGGTGCTCCATAGTGGGCTGGAGGCCTAGCCAGGCACGGCTGCCAAGCTCCTGACCTGGGGACAGATCTCTGTGGATCCGATCATCCAGTTGCAAAATGCCACACACGCCTCTGCCCTGGTTATTTTTACACTGGCCTTGTGGGGTGTGCTATGTTACAGCTGAGGGATGCGAACATTTCTGTTGCTGTTGCTGCTTCCCCCTGTAAGGGGGAAAAAGAAGACCTTTCCCAAATGCTTTGGTAATAAAAATCCGGTCTGTTTTCAGGGTGGCAGCTCCTTCTCTTTCCCTCCCCAGAGCACTGAGGAGGCTGAATGTATTTATGTTTGGGGTCACCTGGAGATGTGACAACGTGCAAGTAGTGAAAGGCGGCACCTGGAGTGGCAAGGGCTGTGGTGTCACAAGGTTCTAGCAGGTGGAGATCCCTTTCCTCATTCCCTGTCCTTGGGAGTCCCAGATAAGGAAGAAAGAGGGAAACGAAGGCCAGCAGAGGAAGAAATCTGACCTTCAAATAAGGGTGGGGCTCAGCTGGGTATGTTCAGGATTTAGAGGAAACTTCCAGAAACTTCCAGTCTGCAGCCACACCTAGCATGGCAGGACCAGGGGGGTTGGGAGTGATTGGTCAGGAGAGACCCACCTCAAACCCCAGGGAATGGGGAGATGCTCCATGGGAAAGGCTCTTCAAATGCTTCTTGCCAAGCTCCACAGGGGCAGAGAGAGGCTTTAGTGTTTTCCCAATAGTGCCCCCATAACCTGGCATATACTCCGTACAGGCTTGCGGAGGTCAGTGAGCAAAGGACCCCCAGGGAGATCTAGACCAGCATTTTCCAGCTGAGCAACCTGGAAGAGCTGCACGTGGGTCACCTCTCCGGATCCGCACATAAAACCGTAACCTAAAGAAGTCCATGCTTCCAGGGTTTCCCCACACATTTGCCCACAGAACAGCTTCCCCTGGGTGGCATAGTCACATCTCACCTGAGCCACAGGGTTGAAGATGCTGAGTGTAATCCTATCGTTCTACAAAAGGCGAGACAGGGCCTCGGGGGAAGCGTGAGATTTGCCCTAAGTCACACAGCCTGTTAGGGACTGGGATGGGACCAACCCTTAGGCCCCCCAGTTCTTTTTTTTTTTTTTTTTTCTTGCGGTACTGGGGATCGAACTCAGGACCCTGCGCTTGCTAGGCAAGCGCTTATTCCACTGAGCTATATCCCCAACCCCCGGCCCCCCAGTTCTTGACTCAGCTCTTTTTTTTCCCACTGCAGGCCAGCCATTAGCATTGCTTGATACAGTGCAGGGCATCAATGTGCCTTTGTATGACCCAGAGGGCAAGGGCTGGTTTAACAAATTAAATCAGATGAACCCAACTTTCCCCAGGTTGCATGGGCTGTGTTGTGCCCCCTTTAGCCTCCAGGCTGGTGCTCCTTACCCAAGGCCCTTATCATTTCCAAGTGAGACTCTCCGGTCCTCTGCTTGGCAATCCTGGCAGCAGATTCCCGAGGCTTCGAATCATTTCTATACCACTGGCATCATCTTAACAATGCCTCCTGTCTAGATGTCCCTCCACAGCCCTTGAGTTACTTGAAACTGAAAAGGATTTGTTCCTCTGCACTTGGCTGCTTGGCAGGGGAGTCCGGGGTGGGGCAGATATTATATCAAACATGTTGCTGAGCTTTGACTGTTGCTGCAGGGGCGTGATCTGAGGAGCTCGCTGGAGAAGGGGCTGGTGTGTTCTCCACTTCGCTGGGTTTCTGGGTCACTCTGTCTAGGCATCTTACATACTGGTCATCCTGGGCCTAGGGGCTGGACTGCCTCAAACCCTAGTCATTGACTATACTAAGGCCTAAAGAGCAAGAATCAGGCTCATGGGGGAAGGGACAAGGGGCTGGACAGCTTGGTACAATCTATTCAAGTTAGAGGCAGAAGAGAGGCCAGGGTGCACCCACGACTTTTTCAAGGTCACATGGAGAAGTGGAGCAAATCCACGTTCACCCACAGGGAGAAACTTAGAGACAGATCACCTGGGGGTGTCGGAGCAGAGGACAGAGCCCCAGCTCCAGAACACCCAGCGAGGCGAAGCCACTGCCCAAACAATCAAGGCTGAGATCTGAGCTGGGCACTTTGACTCGAAGCCTGACGATTTTCCCATCAGTGGTGGGCCAGGAAGTGAACGCCACCCCCTCCATCCTTGCCCTGAAGCTGGGGCTGCAGGCTTCAGCTAAACAAATGGGGACCTTAGTGGAGGAGGAGAGGGAGGAGGATGGGGACATGACGCTGTGGTCCTCACATCTATTTGGGGCCTTGAATAAAACAACCTAAAGTCTTGTCCTCCTCGGAGGCACTGATGTTGAGTCCAGCTCCAGCCTGGCATCCTGTCCCACTGGAGTCACGGTGGCACAGTATCAGGGAACTGCTGGCTGGGTTCCTCCCAGAGGAGCAGAGCCAGGCAGTGAAGCAGGGATCCCTAAGGACTGCAGGGGCCCTGCGGGGAGCTGCTGCGTGTTGGTGGGAGGCAGGATGGGGCAGGGCCAGCGCACCACCTCCCTTCATACCTGCTGGCAATCTGCTGCAGCCTCCTTCCTCCCTCTGGCTTCTGCAGTAGACTGGCCATTCTTTGAGTCTTCCTGAGGCTGTGACTTGTGCCAGAGCCGCAACATAACCCCCCTGTCACAAGAATGTCTGTGAGGCTTCATGTCTAGGCCCTGGGACCATTGTTGGGAAAAGAATATGATGATGAGAGACTAAGGCCTTGGAAAGAAGGGTTTGGGATGTATCAGTCCAGCCTGAGGGCCCAGGCCCTCCTCTGAGGAGTCTATAGGGCAACAGAAACTGGGCACTTTGACCCTAGCCATGAGGGAATCAGAGGCTGGGCACACCAATCCATGAGATGATGTGGTAGCCTGGGTGTGGGGGTGCCCAGGGGTTCCAGCTTTGATGTTTCACAATCCTTTCATTTCTCCAAAGCAATCATGTCACCCAGCTGAAGCTACCATACTCAAATGCACTGGAGTCAAGCATTGTTTTCTATTGCAAAGATACCCTCTCTCCCACAGCATGGGCTGGTTAGAGAGGGACCCCACTATCCCAGAATGCAGCGCACATGGAAGTGCCTCTCTAGCTCCTCAGCACAAGTACAAGGTGTCTACTTTATCCAGTTCCTGAAAGTATATACATTATTTCAGGTATCATCTGCTGTCTTCTCTGACTTCTGTGATCCAAAATACATACTGGATTGTTTCTGCACAGACTGAAGCTTCAATCTAACACTTTAGCCAGCAGGGTCTGTATCTCCCTGGGCTCTGCCCACCACCCCTCCTTGGGAAGCCCCAGAAATCTGCAAACTGGAACTAAAAATGTTTCCTTGCCCAGGGAAAGGTCCTCAAGTAACTTTGAAAAGTGTAGGGAAGGACACTTCTCCAGTTGGCTTTGAAGTGGGAAGTGGGGTGTCCTAGACTGTCGCCCTGGAGACAAAAGCCTATCCCCAGTGTAACAGGCAGAGGAGGTCCCTCAGTGCCTTGATGCAGGCTTGTAGCATCTGGTTACTTTAGTCCCTGGGTTCTCTCAGTGGCCCTTTTGTTGGAGGGACTGCTGCCTCTACTCCAGGCCTTCATTGTCTTCCTCCAGAGAAAACTCATAGCATTAACCCCCAGCATTGCCTGAAAGTTTGGGCAGAAAGGAACATTTGAACCATTTAAAGATCTCATCCTATTGCCACATCTCAGCCTCTTACTTGATAGATAAGGATGCTGAGGCCCAGACAAGGACAGGGACTGACCTAAAATTGTACAGCTAGGTGGTAGCAGAGTTGAGATGGAACTCAGGCCTCCCAACTGCCAGTCCAGGGCTCTTTCTAGTGTTTAGCGGATTGGCTACAGCATCAAAGAGTCCCCCTCACCAGGCCAAAATGGCCCATCCTTTTCCCCTCCCAAGCCTCTCCCCTCTACACATAATTCGGGTTATAGCAGAGCATATTGAACTCCAGGTTCTCATCCCAGTGCCGCAGGAGCACAAATAGCTGGCGGGCAGCAGCCTTGAGTGCAGCTTGTGTGTGGCCCTCGGGTACCTCCTGCTGCTCCAGCCAAGAGTTGGCCTTGGCAGCCACCAGCTCCCACTCAATGAAGTAAGAGGCAGAGCTGTGCTCCAGCCAGGCCAGCCCCACCACCGTGGCCCACAGCTTTCCTGTGTGCTCCACCAGCTCCCTGGGCTCGGAGCCTGGCCTCCCCTCAGCCAGAGGCTCCAGGGAGGTGCTGTCGCAGGATAGGTGCTGCGGTGAGGGGCTGGTGCACAGCTGTCGGGCAGAGAGGGACACTCGGTGGCAAGAGAAAGGCGAGGTCCGCATGAGCTTCTCCGTGGGAATGTGGATGGCCTCGCAGAAGGCTTGGTTGAGCAGGAAGGCGCCGGAAGCCAGCTGCAGAGACACCTGTAGGGGAGGGAGCCCCTCGGTGGGCCTCACACATTTTAGCCCATAGAGCCCCAGGCCATGAAGTCCCTGATCCACAGAGCTCGCTCCATCATCTCCCACCCCAGCCCGCCTGCCTGGGGGACTTTTAGGAGACACAGGCCAATGAGCCTCCCTATTCTTCATCCTACAGCCCCTGCTCATGGACTGCTGTCCAAGCCCAGCTCAGTGTCTTTGCTCCACATAGACCCCTCACCCTGGACATGTGGGCCCAGCGTGGCCATGGGGACTGTCCAGGGCCATCCTGAAGACACTGGCCTGTTCACCTCTCATCCTGTCTGCACACACCCACCCACCCATGTCTAAGTTCCAACACGCCTACTTCCTAAATTGCTCTGCAGTCCACCCACTGCCTCCTCCAAATGCAACCCTTCCTTCTCTTTCCGTTTCTCCCCTGCTCCATCCCTCTGTTGTGCACCTGAGGGATCTCAGTGAGCCATAGACCATATATTTTCTGGAGGCTCAGTTCAACGGTTTCAGTTTCCTCCCAGAACCTAAGTCCAGAACACAACTTATAAATCCTTGCCTGACCTGGCCTTGTTTGTCCTGGACTCATTCCTCAAACTTAAACTCTAGCCACCAAGCTGTCCTTCTCCTTCCTCATTCCTCATCTGTCAGATCTTGGCTTAACCATCACCTCCTTCAGGAAGTCATGCTTGGCGGTAGCTACCACTGTCACCATATCAAGCCTGGGTCCACCCTGCATTCCTCCTCCAAACTCTTCCAAACTGGATCTCTCTTCTCGCAGCTCCCACGTGTAGAATTGCTAGGTTCCTTCTCTCAGTCTCACCGGACGCTTAGCACCATGAGTTCAAGGATTACACTTCTCTAGTTCAAAGATGTCTCCCCAGTGTCTAGCACCAAGCCTGACTCCATAAATACTTGCTGAGTGCTCTGTTGCCCTGGATATCTGGGGATTCAAAATGACACTGTATACTTGGGTACAGTTAAGTGAAAAAACCATGCCCCTCCTTTGAGCAGCCTGTGAGCTCTAAGCCCTGGAAGGCCCCGGCTGCTGTAGGATCCCGCTGTTTTGTTCTCAGTTTGGAGAAGCCCACTCCAGACCTGCCTTTCTTTCCTGCCACAGCATGCTGGGGCGTCTGCAGAGCCACTTGCTAAACACGGTGCATGTCCCTGGGGTGTTAATTTTACTCACTTGTGAGTCATTTCAAGGCTTATTTTTATGTACTGAAAAACAGACACACATAGATGATGGAGTGGAATGCAAAATCCCAGGAGTTTTTAAGGGAGACGGCAGATGGCACAGAAGTTTTGTGACACTGGCACTGGCTTCCGGCAACACCCCTAGACCCCTGCTCCAGGGACTCATGCCAACTCCCTCTGCCCTGTTGGATGCTTGGGTGGGAAACTCCTGGAGCCCCAGAAAGCAGGGGATCTATGCTCAGGGCAAGGTCTCCATTTCTTTTGGGGACAAGGGGGCAGGGTCCCCATGAAGGCCTGACTGCCAAGTAGGGTGGGCGGTGGTCTGGGGCACTCACCAGAGGAACATAGTCAAAGCTCTGGCTTCCCGAGGTGGACTCTGCTGCCTTGACCAGCGGCTTGCCCAGGAAGCCCTTGGCTGCTCGAGTTAGCAGCCTGGACTTGTTGAAATTCAGCCTGTGAGGGGAGAGTCAGGTGTCCCTGGTCATCCCAGCTCCCTTGCACCCGCCCAGAAGCCTCAAAAAGTCAGGGTCAGAAGCATCCGACAGGAGGCCTCCTCCATCTCCTCCCTTGGTGGCTGGAGAGATGAAGGCCTGAGGAGGGAGGATGGCATGGCCTCCATGTCCCTCACCAAGTCGTTAGCAGCAGGACAAGGGGTGGATTTGTTTCCTTTTTTGATATTGTAACCTTGTCCAGCCCGGTGATGGGAAGAATCCTAGACTAGGTCTCCCTGAGCATTTGTGTTTGAAGAGACCATGGACCCGTGGGAGGTGAACTACAGTGTGTGCGTGGGTCAGACAGTGAGACCTGGACAGCAGTGATACCTCTGGGCAGGAGACCTTCTTAGCACCCCTTCGACATCAGGCTGGGCTTCCTCTGGGTTCCCAGCTGGGGACACCCTCGAGAAGGTGGGAGGTGACAGAGCACCAGGCCCTCACCGGAAATCCCACTTACTTGGATCCAAAGAGAGTCTCCGAGGCCTTCGTGGAGGAAAGGGTGTTGGTAGGCAGGCTGTGCGGGGGACCTGGAGGGACACAGGAGGACAGACAGAGTGAGGCCTGACAGGCGACCTGTCACACTGCTCACTACCTAGTTGGGGAAACAGGCCTTTCCTGAGGCAGGGGCTTTCTATGTCCCTAGGCACCTGGGCTCACCAGCTGTGAGGCTGTTTTGGACCCAGTTGGTATACCCCGTCTTTAACTTGGGAGGCCCCTCTTTACCTCTCAGAGGGCTGTTCTGAGGCATCGGTGGGACTCAGTGCCTTGTTGGTGCTCAGACCCTCTCCTGATGCCAGGACCGAGCACGGCTGCCAACTTCATTAAGAGAGATTGCGCAGGCTGTCGCTTACCTTCTGAAGCCGTGTGCTTCTCTCGGCTGGGGGACAGGCGCTCACTGACGGCTGAGGCTGGGTTTTCCTTTGTGGCTACAACATGGAAAATGAGTGAGGCCTGACCTCTGTCGTCTCCCATGCCTGGCTTCAAATCCCAACTCTCCCACTGACTAGCTCTGGGGGGGCTCTGGTAAAGTTATTTTCTTTATAAGTTTTGATTGCAAAGTGAGGTTAATGGTACCTATCTCACAGTACCTTTGTAAGGATTAAATGAGATAATATACAGTGCTTAGTGCTCAGCTAAGTGCTCAATAAAACCCACAACTGCAGAGCCCACGGGGAAGCAGGCACAGGTCAGGGGCTTTAGGGTGGGCTGGGGGCTGGAGTGAAGGTTAGGCATCCTCTCCCCAGGTCTCTGCCTTGCTGAATAGGTGGCTCATGCTAACTCTCCATGGGCACCAGAATGTGTCACTGACTTGGTGGAGGGCCCAGAGCCTCAGTTTCCTCATCTTCAGAATGGGAATAATAATTGCATGTTCTATGTTCAAAATGCATACTTGGGGTGATTATTCTTATATTTGCTATTTCAAGGGTTAGACTAGTGGGTCAACCTATTATAAGAGAAGGTCCAAATTATAGGAAAAGCTTCATGTACAAATATGGTGAGCAAAGCCTTTGTCTCCCAGCATGAAACCATTAGCCAAGGGGGAGTTCTCCTCATTATCCTGAGCATCCAGCCCAAGGGTGAACTACAGACTAAATGACTAAATGACCAAAGCAACCAGGACACAAATGGGAGGATGCTTAACCTCAGGGCCTCAGGGACAAACACTGGGTTGAATCCTTGGCTCCATCCCATATAAGCTGTGTGACCTTTGTGAATCACTTAATGTCTCTGAGCCCTAGTTTTCTCTTATTTATTTATTTATTTGTCTTGTTTTGAGACTGGGTCTGCAGTTCAGGCTGGGCTTGAGCTCACTATGTAGCCTAGGCTGGTCTTGAACTCACAACGATCCTCCTGCCTCAGCCTCCCGAGGGCTGGGATTACAGGCATGCACCATTGGGAAGCATAAAAGAAACTCTTGAGACATTTGTGAGGTTCTCTGAATGTTTAGAACAGCGCCCAGCACATAGAAAACTCTGTGTTGGCCACATCTTCCTTAGGCAGGGTAAGGGTATGGGGTAGAATAATAGTTTGGTCAGATTAATGGAAATGATTTTGATGGAAACTACAGGTCACCAAGAGCTAAGCCGGGAAGAAAGAAAGGGTGGGTGGGAAGTTCAGTGTGGCTCAGGGACAGAGCAGGTTTCCCTGAGGTCTGGAAGCCAATGGGACCAGGGATTGGCAGAACTCTGTTATTTTGAAGAGAAACTTTGACTGTCCGCCACCTCCCAGAGCATTCCTTTTCTACCCATCAATGTCTATGAGGAATTCCTAGTCCCTTGGATCAAACATTCTTAAGTGTGGCTGGCTGGGCTGGTGGCCAGGAGAGATCCCCAGTGACATCTTGACCATGCCAGTGAGGCACAAGGAAGGGGTCAGGACCAGCGCAGCACTTAGGCTGCCTTTAGAAAGCCAGAAAGATGCATGCTTGCAGGATGCACAGGAGCCATCCTATAAATTAGTGCGAGGTCACACAACGGGCAAATTACAGCTTTTGATTTGAGCTGCAGGCACAATGAAATCAGGTGAGGACCAAGAGGAAGCTGCTGGGACTCCTGAAAGAAAACAGATGGCGGGACCCAAACAGATGGGCCTGTCCCTTTGCTCCTTGCTTCCCCCACCCCATGTTTATTGGGTTTGCTGGCATTTGGAGCCTGGAGGGTGGCAACGTCACTCCCTAGTGGGAATTGGAAGAGGATCTGTGTCGGGTGGCCCTCTCCCACCCCGCCCCCAGCCGCTCTCTGCCTAGAGACCATGTCAATGGTGCCAGACTTGAGCGATACAGTCTCCTAATCACCTAGGACTCAGAGAGCCTGGGAGGCCTGGCCCTGCCCTGGATTTGCTGAGGGCTCAGAGTGGAGTCACAGAGGGGCCTCTGGGGCTTTGGACAAGAGGAGGCAGCAACTTCAGGGACTTAGGCTTCTGAACACAACCAAAGCAACTCTTACTTAGGGTCTGAAATGTGCCGTCTCCTGCAGCCAGGTCTTCTCCCAGCATGGTCTGGGGCCAGCCAAAGCCAGGAGACGTGCCCCTCCACTGTCGGGTCAGGACCCGGGAGCTGCCCATCCGATGTGCAACACCTTCCCAGAGGACAAAGAGAAGGAATTGGCTGGGTGCAGAGTCCTTGTCCCTTCCTCAGAGGGTCCCTTCACTCTGGCTTTGGGCTTGCAGTTCTCCCAAGATAACATCATGAACTTTGCAGTCGCAAAGGCCCAAGTTTCAGCCCGAGCCCCATTTCCTTCAGCTGGAAGGGATGTGAACCAGTCTGAGCCTTAGTTGCCCTGTCTGAAGGATGGGGATAAGAATCCTTATCTTGCCACTGCTGAGATGTTCAGAAAGCAGCAACGTTTTCTAGTTAGTTAAAAGGCTGATTTTCTTGAAACACCCTGCCCTCTCTGTGACTGCTGTCACAGAGACCCATGTTCTGGCTCTCTGTCCAACAAGACAGGACCCTGAAGTCCCAGCGACTGCTGATAGGGGTGGATGGAAGAGAGATGCCGCCAAATTCTTCAAGGTATGTTTAGGGAACTCCGCCCTCAGAAAACACTAGCAAGCTGGACCTTAAAAAGTAGTATTGTGTTAAAGTGGAGCACACCGCAGCTACTAATTAGGATATAGATTCACTTCAAGGATAGACTTTTGCATATCTGTATTTTGTAAACTATAGCCCAAAATTTTATGTTCCAATGCACGTAACATTACTTGTCTTGACTTCTGTACACAGATATTCATCAAGAGGAATCTAGCAGGATGGTTACACCAAGGAGGTAACCAGTACTCATTCCAGATGACTGTTAGCCCTGTCATTTTCATTAATTTTTTTATCTTTTTATATTTTGGAATTGTCCATAAGTAGTACGTATCATTCATTGCCCTTATTGGAAAAAATAGTTATTTTCCTTTGGTGGGGAAAAGGGAGAGATAGGATCCCATATGTCCCTTATCCTGCGGTAGTCAAACCATTTTCCAGGGGATTTCCTGCTTCTAAGCCCCACTTTGCACCCCTGCTTGTATCTTAGCCCCTTCTCCAGTCCATGGGGTGCTTCATGGCCCTCAGGGGTGCCTCACCTGAGCTGGGGTACTCCACCACCATGGGCAGATACTGGCTCTTGCTCACATCTACGGGCACGAAGGCTGTGTACTTGCTGATGACATTGCAGGCCTTGCTGGTGTGCACGGCGCTCACCTGGTAGCGGCGAGTGGACCCTGCAGGGGGAGGGTCAAGGGTCACTGTTTGGGCTCCAAAGTCTTGCCTGACAGGGAAGTTCTGGAAGCTGAAAGCAGAGCGTGCCCAGTGATCCCCATCTTTGGGATTAACTAGGCCTTAAAATCCAGGGGTTGCCAACTTGCTAATTAAAGACATTCAGAGAAAACCCATCATCATTTCACATCATTATTTCACCAAAGAAAGCATACTGTAATAAAAAGGTAAGTCATTATCTTAGAATAAAAGATAGTTAATTCTCTGGAATAACTTTAGTTATTTTTAAACTCTATATTGTCTGTATTTGATATTTTAATTTTGCAAAAGTCTATGGAGAAACTTGCCTCAGGACTTCATAGGTTCCCTGATGGGTGGGAGCAAGCCACTGATCTAACCCATTAAACTGCCAAGAAGGTTGAAAATCCGACCAGAGAGTGAGTGCACAGGGGAGTTTCAGGGACTGGTGCTGTGACCCTGACCCCTGTCAGCTGCAGTGAGCAGTCTCCTGCCTGCTCCCTGTGGAAGGCTGGCGAGGGGCCCCAGAGCCTGAAGCCTGACAAATGCTGGATAAATTGCAACGTGAAGTATTCATGAGAAGAAAAAAAATAACAGTAACATGCATTACTGAAAAGTACACATAAAATATACGCTACATATGATGCACGTAAAGCATTCGCCTCAAACAAAGAAACTGTACAGTGCTGCTTCTCCGTTTGTGTTCGTCACCACCTCTTCTCTTTATGTGAGCTCTATCAAGCTCCTCCAGCGGCAGCTTTCGGAGGGAAGTCCGGGCCCAGCGTCTGGACTGAATTAACTTCCCACCATCCCTGTTAAACAGTGGGTTGCGAGCCCTGTACTTCTGCTTAATAGCACTCAGGACAAATGCACTCAATTAATTATTTGTGTAATTGTTTAATTGCTGTCAGCTTCTCTGCTAGTCTGGGCCAAGCACTCCCGAGTAAGGAAGGCCACGGCCACAGTTCAGTGTTCAGAGTCCTAGGGGGACACTGTAGGAGAGAAGCTCTAAGACTGGAGGGGAAAGGAGCGGAAGGAGGCGGGAGAGAAGCACCACCCGGGGCGGGGGGAAGAGAGGGGCCTGGAGGTCGGTGGACTGGGCAGATCGAGGAGAAGGCAGGGAGCTGTGGGAGAGGGGACGTGGAGCCCCAGGGGTGGCACCCCACGCGGAGAAGACTGCTAGAGCTACTGGAGGAGAGCGGAGAGTGGGGCGGGGCCGGGGAGAGTGGGCGGGCCTCGAACACGCGAGTGGGAGGGGGATGTGGGCGGAGCTTCGAGCAGGGGCAGCCCAGTGGGTCTGAAGGGCTCACCTTGCTCAATGTCGTCCTCTCGCTCTGCTAGCTGCTCAAAGTCGCGGATGACCGCGCGGGCCGCCAGGTGGTGGAAGGTCTCATTCCACAGGTCAGCGTCTCGCTCACTGCCCGGCTCTGGGCCGGGGGGCCCCAACTCGAAGCTCACCTCCCACTGCACGCGTCGGCCGTCGCGCAGGCCTTTGACTCGTGCCTTGCCCAGCACCGGGCCTGGGGTGGTGTTAGCCCTGCTGGGACTGGCCCGCTCCTCGGCCTCAGCCATGGGCTCCCAGTCTGAAGACGTCTCCGTCTCAAAGGCGGAAGGGTGATAGGTTGGTTCTGTGGGTGGGGAGCCAAGAGGGTCGAGCCCTGAGCCCTAAATGGGGAGACAGGTCCCCTCCCCGCAGTTCATCATCTCTCTCCAGGGTGCAGTCCTCCCTAGACAAGTAAGTATAAAAAAATCCCCCTCCCTGGGGAGCAAACATAGCTTTCCTGAGACAGCTATGTAACATGGGCTTGTCCCCAAGAGATGGACAGATCTACCTTCCAGGAAACCAATGGGGGCAGGGTTACAGGATGGGCAGGTCCGAGAACGAGCTGCCACCCATCAGCAGTCCAAGGGCCAGGTTCCCTGGGGACAGTGGGGTTGGTGAGGTCCCTAGGGCAGGGTGGGCCAAAGCAGACCCTCAAGGAGGGCCCAGGCATTGGCCTTCTCTGTCATCTGTAGTTGAGACATAATGTACGATTCTTCTTTGTCCCTAGTCAGATCCTGCACCTTTGGACACTTACCCTGATCCCCAGGGCTGCGGCTGTCCAGGGCAGACTTCAGGCTGGATCCGGGATCCAGCTCCCCCATGGAGCTCCAGGCCAAGGTCTCCTGGCCAGAGGGTAGGAAGGGCTGGCAGCCTTGAGGCAGCAGAGAGGGCCTTCGGGCTCCTGGGCCATGCAATTTGGGGCCCTGGCCACTGTTCAGCAAGGGCTAGGGGTGCAGGAAAGAAGGGGAGGAGGAGGAGGCAGAGCCTGTGGTGCCTTCTGCCCCCCAGCTGTAGCTCTTTCCTGGACATCACAGTCCCTGCTGGGGCACAGCCCCTCTAGCACCCAGGAACTCATGACCTGGTCTCTTTGACCCATGAGGAACATGAACAAGAACAATCTCCAGCCACGGAGAGACCATGGAAAATCACACACCATGGATAATTCTAAATACTTTTTTTTTTTGGCATAAAATTTAAAACTTTTTGTGAGTGGTTAAAATTATCAACCTTTTCCTTATGCCTTTCCATATGTTTGCTTAAAAGGTCTTTCCCACTCAAAAATATTCTAGAAATTTTGTGATTTTATTTTTGTTTTTATATTTAAGTCTTTGATTCACATGAAATTTATTTTACTCTAAGGAAATAGGAACAAGCTTTTCCTTGATTTTCCAAATGGTACAAACCTCATTGTTATTAAATACAATTTACCCATTGAATTAGTATGACTAATTAGTACCCCACTTCTAGCCCAACAAAGCTTTTACACACATTTGGCTTTACTTACAGACTTTCTGTTCTGTTTTGTTGATTTAATCTGTCTATTCTTGTGCTAGTATAAAAAGCAAGGGGTAAACTGGGAGATATGTGTGCAACATACATCACAAAAATCTTTTTTTTTTCTGTTTTAAGGAAAATGCTCCTGTAAGCACTGGAGAGAAAAGATAAACTTAAGAAAATAAAGGATTAAGAGCATTCACAAATAGCAAAAGGATCCAATAAACCCATAAAAATGGGCAAGTTCATGAAAAATCAGAGCAAGGAGAATTAAAACGAGTTCCAATTCTTTTCTGTCATGCAGATTGCCAGATACTTAAACAACTGATGACACCCAGTGTGGACAGGACCGCTCATGGGCTGCAGGTTGGAGTGTAAACTGGAATATACTTTATGGGAGAACAATTTAGCAATGTACTGTGTATGACAATAAAAATACACAATCTTTTGACCAAGCAATTCCACTGGTAGGAACACACTCCTGTAGAAATCTACAAGGGTGCAAGTATCCATGTGTAAGCACTGTGTATCTGTTGTAGTATTGGTTTGGAAAGGTAAAAATCTGGAAACTATTTCCATATCCAACACTGGGGGGTGGTGAATAAGTGATGGGATGTCCGTGGGATGGAATATCATGCAACACTGAATCAAGAGTGGTTTCTTCATATGTTTATGAGAAAATGTCTAACATGCATCTTATTTTTAAAAATTAAATTGTGATAGTGATGTTCTTCATGGTGGAGAAGATTATAAGACTATGTAGCCATTTGTCAAAGCTCAGAGAATTCTTCACCATAAAGAGTAATGTTATTATATATAAAAAGTGAATGAAGGTACATTGAAAGTAAGCAGCAGAGCAGGCTGTTTATATAATTATTGAAATACGCGCGTGTGTTGTGCATGCATATGTTTGTGTGTAACATTTCTAGAAAGAAACAGTGAACATCAAATGGGTCTTGGTATAGGGAAAGGGGACTTCTATTTGTACCTTATGCCCAACTGAACTGTTGGAGGGTTTTTATTGCAAACACTGAGTATGTATGACTTTTGTAACTTAAGAGTATTAAGTTAATTGAAATGAATTTCAAGCTTCTCAGATGACATATGTCCCTTGGTAGGGGAGGGGAAGAGGAAGCAAAGGCACTTACTAAGTGTAACAGAAGCTTTAATGCCAACAGTTAACCATGGGGACTTTTGCATCCTTATCCCTAAGTAATTATTGGGAGGGAGAGTGTGCCTTCCCAGTAAACAGGGGCTGTCTTCTTGTCTCTGGGCCTGAGGTTCTAGGGATGGACAAGCACCTGATGAGAAGGGGACTGGCCACTCTTAGGATGGCCTCTGTGGAAGATGATTCCTAGCTATGACTGCTGGGTCCCAGAGGATCCTTAACCCCAACTCTTTCCTATACCAGAGACTGGAATTGCCCTCACCCCTGCCTTCAACTCCCCATCACCTACACTAGGTCAGAGAGATGAAAAACTGCAAGCTGCTATAGTTTCCATGACAACGGATGAATCTAAGATCCAACTTTTCACCCAGCCAGGGGCTGCAGGAAGTGTGTGTGTGTATACAAGCTTGTGGAGGAGAATCAGATGTGGAAAGAAACCAAAGAGGCAGGGGTAGGGGAAGAGATGAGCAGAGATGGGCCAGAATAGCTAATAAACAAGCAGGGTGAAGGGAAGGAAGCAACCCTGTCCAAGCTCTCTCCATAGAAGGACACCTCCTGTGTGCCAGGTACTGAGCCAGTGCCTGAAGAACCCTCCACTTAGAGTTGGCTCCCACTAAACATCTGTGGATGGTCTGTGGCCCAATCACTCACATGACCCATTCTCCCCATCTCATAGGTGGGACATCTGGGGCCAAAAGAGGTAAAGTACCATGTGTGGGAAGAGTCTGCCTGACTCCAAGGTCAAAGCCTTCTGGTTTCATTGAGTGGTCCTTGCTAAGCACAGAGAAGAGCCTCAGGGACAAGGTGGCAGCATATGGCCTGCATATGTGGAGGCAGAAAGGATGAGGGGGTGGTGGCCAGGAGTGAGCAGGGACATGAGGGAGAGAGAAGGGCTGCATTTATGGACTTGTGACAAATCTACATAAACCCCATTCTTTAGCAAATGGGTTGGCCGCAAGTTGGTTCTGGATGACTTTGCCCCCTGCCTAGGACCTTTGGCAGTATCTGAAGCATTTTGGTTGGCATGACTGGAGCTATTGTTATTACTCCAGTGGGCAGACCCCCTTTCCCCAGCAAAGCAGTATCCTAGCAGTGGTGCTGAGGCTGAGCAGCCCTGGTCTAGGAGCACTAGTGATCCTTTCTGCTGTGGCTCTGACTCTCCAGTTCTCCCCAGTGAGACCAGCAGGCGAAGCAGGGTGGTGGACATGAAAGCAACGCAGATAGTCCTGGCCTGTAGTTCCCTGCCTCGCTGTGTGACTCTGGGTCAGTTGCTTTAGTTATCTAGCTCTCAATTTCCACATGTGTACTGTCTGGGGGTGGCTGGCCCCCAAACCCCTTCTCTCCCAGGGATGCTGTGAAATCTAATGGCACGGTAGATGCAGACGCTGAGTGCCCACTGGGAAGTGCCATGTGCAGGGAATGGGGGATCTCATTAATCCATGGGCATCTCAGTTAGGAAGATGTCATTGGGGTTGGGCAGATGAAGGTCAGAGGAGGAAGGAGGGCATGAATGGCTGCCTTCCCTGAACTAGTGGCTGGCTATTCTCAGTAGGCAATTCATAAATACTGCTTTGAACAGAAATTGACATCCTAATGGCATTATGGGGTCAGGTAGCTCTGGGCTCTGTGTTCTACCAAGTACTCAATTTATCTGTGGAAGTGATGGGCAGCCTCATCTGTATGGGTGAGGCCCAGGACACAGCTCTCCCCAGCCATGAGCTCCCCCAGCTCCTCTCCAGCCTGCCTACCTTGGGTACCTGCAGATCAGTCTGCCACCACTGGCCATCTAGACTGGTCTGATTAGTGAGGTCTTGCAGCTTGGCTTTCCGCAGTGGGTATCTCCTGGAAGATACTGTGGGCTCACTGGCAGTGGTAGCCCTCGGGCACGGCTTGTGGTTGGTGATCTGGTTAGTGCTGTATGCTCTCCGTCGCTGGGAGAGGTCCAGACCTGGGCAGGGGAGGTGAACAGGAAGCCATCAAGGAAGGAGAGGGGACTGCATACCTCCTTCCTGCTTAGAAACATCCTAAGTTCCTCGCTGAGCACCAGCTGGGATGTGTGCTGTTTCCTTTGCCAGCATCGGAACCTTGGGAGCTCACCTTATCTGACCCCCATCTTCTTCCAGCAGCTCTCCCTTGTGTTCCCTTCTAAAGGCACAGTGTGCTCCAAACAAACTAGACGAGTGAACTTGTGTATACTTTCTGAGCATCACACTTCCACCTTTCCCCGGGCCCTGTCTGATTCTTGGAGGCTCCTCTCCCCTCCCATCAGCCCCTGGGTGAAGTGTTGGTTGAGTGCTTCTCTTCCTAGGGTCCTCATAGTTGTGCCCTCTGCCACTCGGCTTCTCTAAGAGTTAAGGTCGAATGTATCTCACCAGATGGAGAGTACCTGGAGGGCAGGTGCCAGGTGTGAGTCATCTTTGCATCTCACACTGTGCTCAGTAACTAGCCTTAGTGAGTAATTGGTAAATGGCCTTTGAATGGAAACGAACAGAGGCAGTACAGAAGAGGCACTGGGGTGAAAAAAAAAAAAGGTCTAGACTGTCTTTCTGTACTCTGTCTGCCTCTTTAAAGCTCCAGTAATTTAGCCACGTTGCTTAAATCCTCCAAGTCTCTGTTTCCTCATCTGTAAAATAGGTATACTGGTACTCACCTCTGTGGCTGCTAAGTGTTCATGACAATGGTTTTCATAAAGTTCTTAACACACAGTAAGAACTCAGTATAAGGTAGCAGTCAGTATAGGAAAAGGGCAGAAGGGAGAAGGGCAGAAAGCACAGAGACCAACCGTGACTGGTGCTGGAGTCTCCACCGAATGGCCAGGCGTCCTTGGCCCGCCCCAGGCTGAATTGGGCCCCTGTGTTCCTGGCACAGTCTCCGCTGTCTGGGCCAACTCCCTCATCCTGAGAGTGGTAGAAGACAGAGCTGCCAGACTCCTGGGAGTGCAGCATACTGTACCTTCGCCTCTTGTCCTGGAGGGAGGAGAGCAGAGGGCTGGGCGTGAGACCTGATGTTAGGAAGGACTTCCACGGGGCAGCGAGGGGCCTGAAGGACCAGCAGAATGGGAAGACGTCGTTTGCTTAGGGAGTTTAGGTGAGCTTCTATTCAAGAGATGGCAAAAGATTATTTTTCGTATCAATTATGTAGCTTACATTTTAAATTATTGACTTCACTCATTAACATTTTTAAAAGTGTAATTCTTTTTTTTTTTTTGCGGTACTGGGGATCGAACTCAGGGCCCTGCGCTTGCTAGGCAGGTGCTTATTCCACTGAGCTATATCCCCAGCCCTAAAAGTGTAATTCTAAAGGTCATATCTGCCTCCAGAGGGGTAACTAAACTGAGCAGAATGGACCACTGGCTCCTTCATTCCATTCCTCAGGACTTAAACATACAAAGAAATAGATATGTAAATAATATCTGATTCTATATAAATTATATGCATGCATGATTTTAGAGATCATTTTTGTTTTATACAACCTGGATCACACTACTTATATTTATCAGTGTCTGGAGCTTGGCCCTTAAAAATATTTTGGAAATCCTGCATCTTTTTCATATTCAACTCTATAATGTCCCACTATCGCTTGTGGTTGTCAGTTTTGTGGCCATTTACTTTTGTGACCATAAAAATCTGTGGTCAAAAATATATATTACATCACTTTTCTTTCTCTCATTAGATTCCTAGGAGTGGCATTTTTGGGTTGAAAAGGCTTATATATTTCTAATTTCGTTGTTTCTAGATTGCTTTCCAGGAGGATTTTGACAAGTCGTATTGCTACCGACAATATATGAAGGTGCTGTTTGTACAATATCTCCACAAGTGGCAGAAGAAAATTATTTCAGTCTCAGGAGTAAGGAAAGGAGACTGGATGTGGGGCTTTGTCAGGTTCCTTTTAGTGAGGGGCTTTGCTGAGGCTCTGGCATCAATTACATGAGAGCCTGATCGCGGCTCTTAAGAAATTCTACAGCATGAAAAAACGTAGAGTTTGTATAAAATTCACATTTCTCTTGGAAGTGCATTTAACACAGGGCACCCAGGCCTGCATGGACACAGTGTGTTAGGGCGGAGGGGGCTGCCTGACTTAGGGTTGCTGCCCAGTTGGCCGCATCTCCGACTGCTCCTGATTGCCTCTCTGACTGTGAACTTGGTCATGACCAATGGCCATCAAGGCGTCTGCTCTTTTTTACCTCAAGCCCTCTTCCTAGCTTCCCAGTCACTCTCAGCATTGAGTTCGTGACTCCTTAAAAATGACATAAGATGAGAAATCTTATGAGAAATAGGGAAGAATCACTGCAAAGTAAAAATGGGGGAGCAAAAACCCCTCAGGCAATCTCTTACATTTTATTTTATTTATTCATTCATTGCTTGATTGATTGATTGAGGCATGGTCTCACTATGTAGTGCAGGTTGGCTTTGAACTTGCTTCTGTAACCCAGGCTGGCTCAAACTCACAGTGAGCCTCCTGCTTCAGCTTCCCGAGTGCTGGGATAACAGGCATGTGCCACCACACCCAGCTCTCTCCACTTTAGTACAGATTTTACCTCCCTTTGAGAAATTCTTTACTTTTACCCCACTTGTGACATAAAATACATGGGATTCATTCATGCAAAGACATTTTCAAAAACCAGATTCATCTAAAGAGACACAAGCTGACACGAGCATCCTGAGGGCAGCTGTCCTTGAACTGAAGTGTGTTTTATCATTTAGAGGCGATTCTATAAAACGCAGATTCCTGAGACTTACCCTGTGAACATGGGTTGGAGCTATGACTCTGCAGTTTAGACAAGTTCCCCAAGTAGTTCTTCTGCAGGGCCTCTTTGGAGCCACTCTTTGAGACAGTGGCATTCACCTAAGTAGCATCACTATCAAATGCCTGTTTCCTGTCAACTGTATCTATAACTATAAATCCAGTTCCAATCAGTTCCTAGCCGCCATGAATGGAATTCCAGCTAAGGATGGTTTGTGGTCATGGGTGCTGGACCCCACTGGCCCCTGGAATTTCTAGAATACTTACAGATCTGGGATTGGAGACGTACAAGGAGGCATCACACATAATGCCATACCCCACCAATCGTTCTCCAGGGAAGAGGGTGCTGGTACTGACAGGTGATATCAGGACCTCAGTGGTCTCAGGAAAGACCCACTCCACAGTCACGTCACTCAGGACTGGGGCCATGGCCTTCTTCAAGGATTTGATCATCTGTTGGGCAGGGGCAGAACACAGCAGGGCTATAGATGAGGAGCATAAAGATTGTATGGGTATGAGCTTGAAAAGAGGTATGAGGGGAGAAGGAAGAGCCAACAGGTCTTGGGTTCACTTGCCCAGCCATGGGTTGGATTCTTGAATTCCTGGGATATCACAGTTGGAATGGATCTTTGCTGTCATCCTCTGTATGCTTAACATTTTACAAAGGGGAAGATTCGAGGCTCAAAGAGTTCAAGGACATAAAGTTTGGGTCAGAGCATGGACTGGATAGTGAACAAACTGACAAGTCAGTTTGCTTCTCTGGCCCTCAGTTTCCCCTTTGGTTAAAGTGGGAAGGTAGAGGATTATATGAGATTTGGATATGAATGATCTGCCTCATGGTAGGTGTTCAGTAAATGGCAACTGTGGGTTAGCATCCCTTGTACTATTTTCTTGGATATATGGGAAACTTGGAGGAAAGGGTTAAGGGTTGTGGTTCCCTTAAGGGTGTGATGGATATACTTTCAACTCTCCCTTCAAGAAGGACCATGCCTCCTTGCTGCAGGGATGCAGTGCCCTAGCTTTTAACCAAGGTCACATCTCCCCCAGGAAGCCCTCTGCCAGTGACTGAGCATGACAGTGATTTAGCACGTGGCCATGCCAGCCCAGCATAGACATTCAAGTGGGCAATCTTTGCTCCAGAGCTTCCCATTGGGTTGGTCAAGGCCATGGCAGAAAAAAATTGCAGTCAGAGTCTCCCTGGACAATCTGGTTCCTTCTTTCCTTTCACAAGTGTTGGCTCTGCCTTCTGGCTGGAAGATTTCCCCCTCTTGTTACTTCCTTTTCTATCTTTTCCAGATGCTGCCTCCCAATGAGCCTCTTCGCCCTAACCTGAGTTCTGGCTCTCCCCCTGGAGGGCCTGGATTTTCTAAGGGTTAGGTTATTTGTGTGAAATCTGCTGGAAGAGAGAGCAAAGACTCTTTAATCTCGGGGCCTTTTAGATTCTTCTGAGTCATTATTTGTCTTCACGAGGAAGGTGGCCAGTAATGACCCCAAACACAGCTCTATAGCTGTGCTTGACCATGGGTGGAGTAGGAGCTCAGTGTCTGGGGCTGTTCTAAGAGTTGCCTGCTCTGTGGCTGCCTCCTCGCTGGTTCTCATGGGGGGTCAGGATAGCCTCATGGAGAGCTCAGATTTGGGCTGAAATAGCAATTCTGTCACTGAGTTTCTGTCTGACTTGTCTGGGCCTTTGAGGTTCCAGCACTGGAAGGGACTGCAAAGCCATTCTTCCTACCTTGGGTTGCAGCCTCTCTCCCTCCATGAGGAACTCAGCACTGCCCTTGGACGCAGATGCCAGCCCTTCTACCAGTCGATGGCAGACGTTCGGTCCAATCCCAAAGCTGTAGCACCTGGAGGGCAGGGACACAGATGGTGCTACTTGCCAGCCCCTCTGCATTTCTGCCCACTTGAAAGGGGAAAGAGACAAAGCCTGGTCCAGCAGAGACAGCTCAGAGCTAGGCCTGCATTAGGCAGAGGGAGAGGGAGAAGGAAAGAGCGCTACCCGTGGGCAGGCGCATACACAGAGAGCCCGTGTACTCCCAGCCAGCCAGCGCAGTCTGGCCAGCCTCTGCCTACACTGCTCTTTGGGACTTACAGGCAGAGGAGTGGGCAACTCCCCACTCCTGAACTTTTGAGAACGAAAGGCGAACTTGGAAACCAGCCCACAGCCTCCTGCAAGCACAGCACTCCGGGAACAACGGGTCCTGTCCTTTCCTTGTGTCGTTGTGGGTACTTTGCTCTGGTGCTGATGCCCCTAGCCCTAGGCCAACCTGGAATAACAGGGCCCCAGACCTCCAGCCTGGACTCACCTGGTGGAGAAGGCGTGGTTCCGCACCAGCTCCAGCACCTTCCCAGTGTTGCTGATGGCGCCATCTGTGATCAGGAAGAGCAGCCGTGGGTGGCCCTGGTGCACTGGCTGCCGGACGATCCACTTGAGAGGGGAAAAGATGTTGGTGCCACCCATGTCAGCCTGCATACTGTGGATGTTGTCACAAGCCGTGGCCAAACTCTCCTGCAGGGAAGGATTATGGAAGAGGGAGACAGTTCCCTGGGTCACCGCGTGACCTGGAGACTCTACACCACCCTGGGGAGGAGCTCTTTGTTTCCCTGCTTCTTGGTTCAGCCTCATTCCCGCTCCATCTGTGGGAAGAACAGGTGGCTGCTTTTTTTGTGTAACCTGCTCTCTGCTGATGCCGGAAATGCCACCATTTGTGATATAGTGACTTAGCATTGTCCTTTCTGAGTTCCTCTTTAAAATATAAGCACCTCTGGAAAATGTGGCAAGTGAAGTCTCTAATTCCTCAGCATAAATAACATTCTCTTTTCTGATGAGAGAGGCAGGTGATGGGCAGGGAAGAACAATGGACTGTGAAACATCAAACTTGAGTCCTTTCGAGGCTGACTCTGGCGCCGACTTCCCAGGACACTTTGCAGAAATTGCTTTCCCAACTTGGACTTCAGATTTCCTCTCTCCTGGACCAACACTCTGAGACCTAACTGGGCCAAGGATTATTGGCACTAGGCGGATGTCACTGTAGCAAGAGTTGTTCCTTTGGACGTGTGTCATCCTGCCCTTGGCTCAGGGAGATGCTGTTCTGACATCCGTGCTTAGAAGGGTCTGATAAGTAATAGCCCACATCAAAAGTCTGATGATGTATATGTAGCTTTTGAACCAGCAAGACTAGAAATGTATCCCAAGGGAACAACTAAGGCTGCATGAAAAATCTATGATACAAAGATGACTAAACGGGAAGAAGTGGAAATAACTTAAATGCCTAACTCTAGGGTTTCGTGAAATAAGTCCAGGTCTGTCTGTATAGTGCCATACTAGGCAGCTATTGCAATTATATCACAGATTAATACCTTCTGGGATGAAAATATGTTTATGATATCTTGGGAAGTAGATTATGGATGGAACAGTATGGAATGCCTAATCCCACCTTGATTGAAAATGTGTGTAAATGCATAGAACCAGACCTGGAGAGATTTATATTATTCCCTTCACTGTATTTTTTCTTTTTTATTTCTCCCCGATGGATGTTATCACAGGAGATTAAAACTTCTTTTTATGATCTAGATTTAAAGTTATGAGACAGTCGACATGTATTATCCATTCCCGTATTTGAAAAACTCACAAAGTTCCTTTTAGTAGAAAAGTAGCTAACATGCCCCTCCCTCCATCCTTTCTCCCTTTCCTTCCTTCTGCCCTGCATTCTGTCCCCCTCTTAGGTCTGGGTACGATGCTCTGATTTTGACTGTGCTTATAGGGCCACAACCTTCTTGTTTCAATGTGCAGGTTGAACCCTGTGGCTTCTATCCAGAGCTGCCTCTGTGGCCCCTCAGCCACCCGTCTCTCCATTCACTTTTTTTTTTTTTGAACCGGGAATCAAACTCAGGACCTTCCTCTTGCCAGGCAGGTGCCGTGTCGCTGAGCTATCACCCTGGCCCTTCATTCACTTCTTCAGCTCCACCTTGCATGAGTCCCTCACCCTCACGAGACTGAAGCTTCCGGTGGCCTTGTCTTCTTCCTGCTCTCTCCTTAGGCCCCATCCCTGTGCACTCGCTTTGCTTAGTGTATTATTTCATTAAAGAGAGAAGATGTCAGAAGGCTGGGAGACCAGGAATTGCCTAAGCAGAGATGCGTTGTCTAGTTTCCTGTCCCTCAGTGTCACCTGGGCTCTATCTGGGTCAGGGCCTTCCGAGGTTTGTCCCAGAGTTATCTACTCTTCCCTTTCCTCTCCTCCCCTCTGCTCCCTACCACCTGTCACCCCCATGGTCCCAGGTTTGCCCTGTTCCTACCTCATTGTAGGTCTGGCTGGAAGGGAAGAGGGTCTTAAATGTGGATCCAAATCCAATGACATTGAAGAGGCAGGTTGGCATGAGGCTCTTCAGGGCCACCAGCATGGCATCCTGGTGGGTGAGAAAGGAGCTTTCAGGTTCAGGCAAAGGCTCCTGCTGCCACACACCAGTACTGTCATCCCAGTTTAGGAGCCACCTTCAAAAGGGTCTGTCACCTGCTGTCTGCACCCAGCACCTCCATCTCCCTCACATCACGAAACTGGCTGACTCTCACCAGAGACTGGATCAGAGCCACTGTCATAAAGCCTCTCAGCCCTGTAGCTGATCTGACTTCTCAAAGCCACTCCGCGATGGCAGCTCAGCTCCATTTCACCCCTTGCTGACCCTAGGAGGAGGGAGTGCCACTCTCTTCAGCCAGAGCCAAAGTGACATCTGGGGGAGGAAAGCGGCTGGTGCAGGTCACACTGTCGGTGGAGTGGCCTCTGGTTCCCATGCGGGGCCTCTGAATCAGAGTCAAGCTATCATTAACCAGTGACAAAACCCTAGGAACAGTCTCTTTAGCTCACATTTGCTGACTACAAAGGATGTATATTATGTGCAGTACCATGCTGGTCTTCGTAATAGCCGGCATATAGGAAGCAGGCACATTTATTAGCCCCCTTGTATGGAAGACAAGATTGAGGCACAGAGAGCTAAAGTGACTTGTTCGTGAGCATCCAGGTGGCATATAGTGGATCCAGGACTGGAGCCTGGGTCTCTGTGCCTCCAATGTCTATGAACATTAGCGAGTCTCAGTGTCTGTACCTAGGTACAAGCAGAAGACCTCAATAAAAGAATGTTGAAAAACAATAACAAAGAAGGTGGTGGGGCTGATAACAGAAGCAAAAGCGATGATAATTATGACACAATCCAATGGTAAACATCACGCACTGAACATGTGCCAGTCATTGTACTGAGCACCTAAATAAAGTAAATCACATTTGATCTCTGATTGTCTTTTAGCATAATGGCTAAACTAACACAGTTTAAAGTTACAACCTCTCTGAGCATAAATGCCACCTTTACCGTGACTGGCTTGACCTTGGGTTAGTTATGTCACCCCTTTGAGCCCCAGCCTGAAACCAATAAACATTCAATAAGGAGATATGCATTAGTTTTAATAATCCTGTTTTATAGATGAAGAAACCGAGGTTCAGGAGGGGCAAAGAATTGCACTGGATCACAATATCTAAGACTATGACCTTGGCTTTCAAATCTAGCTCTGAAGTCTTTATTCACGTCAGCTCTGCCTTGGCACAGAGCTGGGAAATAAATGTCTCTCCTTCACCCCCACATAGTTTATTGATGGCACCCAAGGGATCTCAGCATGGCTTCAGGGAAACAAACTGCCATCCTCCAAAATCTAGAAGCAAACAGCTGCCAGTGCATTCTGGCAACTTTCACGCCATACAACCTTCCAGGCTCCACAGCCCCGCAGCCTCTTTCCCATACCCCTCTGCAAATGGACGTGAAACACTCGCATGAGCCTCTCCTCTCTGTCTCTCTTCATTGCTTCTGTCAATACATCTTGTGTCTCTGCAAAGGAAGTCAATATCTGCTTTTTTCATTAGCCATTAATGTATATTCCGGCTACGGGAGACTCTGCTGATCCATACAGATTGTCTCTGCTCACACCTATTAGAATTTTTAAAGCCATGTTTTTGGCAGCGAGTGGCAGCTGAAGAATGAGACCAGCTGCAGGAAATTAAATTGGCTGAACTTTCCTTTTTGGCATGGGCTGTTTGGATTTATATTCTCTCCCGCCTCCCCAAGCCTAGTTTCTCCTAAAACTTCAACACAATGGGACCGCAACGAATGGCCCCAGCAACCCCCCAGTAGCCACATTGTGGGGAAAGAGGTGCGTGGCCTGAGCAATTTCTGTGCTTTTCTTTGAAAGGGTTGTGTTTAGCAGTACGGGTTGTACCCAGGCAAAACCATTTGTGAAGGATGACCTTGAGCTTAGTGAACTGAGCTGGAGAAAAGCAAAGGAGACTCCAAGGGAGAAAAGGACTGAAAGGTGAGCTAGAAAAAGTTCTTGTCAGAGACTTCTGGAGTGCAAAGATTGGAAAGGGTTTTAGTTAAAGGAATGGATTTCCACTCATAAAGCAATTCTAGTTAACTGATAGTAACTGCCTGGAATGCTGGGATGAGGACATTAAAGAGAAACCAAGCCCAGGCTTAGTAGGAAAAAAAAAGGGATGATAAATTATTGATGTCTGCCTGGGGGTGGGAGAGGGATGCAGAGGGACAGGCAAGAGATACTTGCTCTCCCTGAATTAATCTTTCCTTTTCATTTTATCAGAAGGACAAATGAAGGCCAGTATTGCGAATCAATTTGTCCAAAGCCACATAGTCTAGTGGTACAATTGATCCTAGACCCCATATGTTGCTTTTTCTACCAGGTCATGCAGTGGAAATGATATAATCAGGGGAGGGCTTTTACAAGCGGAAGTAAATGGATAATTTCCCCTTAAGTGATGGAAGGAAAGTGGCCAAGGCCAAGATGCAGGAGGCTCGTGCTCCCTCGCTGGCACTGTACTCGGTCTCCTTACCTAGTAAATGAAGAGGATACGGATGAAATGCCGCTCAGGACCGTTCTAGGTGTGTGATCCTGTGACGATCTAGCATAGCTGAGGAAATGTCTCACAAATCACTCTAGCTGTGGAATGGAGTACGGAGGGCCGTACAGGCCTGGAGCGTGATGTAGCGCTCCGGCACTGCAGATGGCTGGAACCCTTATTCTTTTTTTTTTTTTTTTTGGCAGTACTGGGGATCGAACTCAGGACCCTGCGCTTGCTAGGCAAGCGCTTATTCCACTGAGCTATATCCCCAGCCCAAGAACCCTTATTCTTGACTTTGATGGTGGGCAGGGTGGAGAGAAGATTCCAACCAGCCCTACATTTGTCAAGATGCCTCGAATCGGACCTGATGTCTCATCTGTGACTCCTTGTCATACTTCAGGACATGGACTAGTCATGGCAAGGATGAGGAGGTAGCTGGCCTCACAGATGGTACCTAACCCCTCCTATCCTTGCTGAGCCTGGTGCCCTGGAAATAAGAGCCTGCTCCAAGGATAAACTTGGGGAAATGGATGGATTTTCAAATGACAGAAGACCCCCCACTCTTTTTGGTGCCTCATCCCTCGTTCTCTTGAGCTACAATCCTTTACCCAGTCCGATAAACAGCCTGAAGCCTTTTTATACATAAACACAGAGCTGAACCCCATGGAGAGCAATAGATGAGAAATATCTGGTTCTTTCTCTTAATCAATTCATAACTCCAGATGGGAAGGCAGAGATCTTCAGAAGTCAAAATACAAGGGAGTGTTGGGTGATGCCATAATCAAGATGAATAATCTCCCATGGGGGAGGCAATGCTTTGGGATGGGCGGCGAGGGTTCTATTGCTCTTTCTTCCACACTCCTGCTGAGCTCTGCTTAGCAGAGAGATCCAGCTCCAGGCATTCTACCTGTGTCCCTTGCTTGACTGTAGGTTGCTTAGGGGCAGGAACTGTTTTTGCATCCTAGGCATTTGAGAAAAAGCAGAGCCAATCTTTTCTTCTGGATTCTATCCATGCTGTGTGCAATGACTCTCTGATGTCAACTGGTAGAGGGTCAGGTAGACATGGGTTTAATCATAACTAACAGTGTGACTTTGGGTACATGGCTATAACTCTGGCAGCCAGTGACAATAGGACAATGGTGACAGTAAGACCAACCTCCTAGGATTATTGTCTGGATTAAATACTGAGCTTTGCATTACATGGTCTGCACAGTATCTGGCCCAGAGCAGATCTTCCAGACAGACCAAAAAGTGTTTCCTTCCTTCCTTCTCTGCATCCCTTCCCACTCAGGACTAATGAGTGCTTCATCCAGAGCAGGCATGCAACAGAGGTTTATAGAATGCTATGGAATGTGAAGGGCAACTATTGATGACTTCACTGGTGACAGCGGTCCTACCTCTGATCACATCGCTTAAGGGTTTTATTTTGGGAGCACATAGTTTGAGTGTCTTTGTTTATCCTGATATATTTTTATTTTGTAAATACACGGATGCACTTTTAAAAAGTTGTTTCTTGGAATAGAAGCCAGGTCTGGGGAGCACAGCTGAGTTACCCTGGAACCTGGGTCCCTGGGGAGGGGGCTTTGTGGCAGGTACCTTGATGCGGTGGATGTTGGTCCCTCTCATACTGTTGCTCCTGTCAATAAGGAAGATGAACTCCCCATGAGTCTTTCTCAGGTTTGGCTGCATAGACTGGAGGTCAGGGCAGAAGTTGAGCATGATGACCGAGTGGTGCGGGATGTCTTTGTGGAGGCGTTTCCGGATAATTTCTGTCTGGAGGAGAAAGGGAAACCCTCTGATTTGGGCAATCATGGGGTCCTGAGATACCTCTTGGCACACATGTTGGTCATTCATCACTTACCAAGTATTATCTAGCTCTTTCTTATATTCTGCACCAAAGACCTCCAAAGCAGCTGTTCTGGGCCCCTCTGTCTGCTGGCTGTTCACAGGTTGTAGCAATAAGCCTAGGCTTCGCAGACAGCATGACCTGGGCTTGAATCCCAGCTCTGTCCCTGTCCAACTGTGTGAACTTGAGAAAGTCCCTCCTCTGGTTTTTCTTCCTTTGTGAAATGGGGCAAATCCATCTTTCAGGCTGATCATAAGTGCAAGCTGAGTTTATGCTCAAATCTGGACCCCCTCAGTTGAATAATGGTCTCTTTCACTTTTCCCTTTAGTGCATAAACCACCCTTGGACTCATCCTGGCCATCAACTTAGTTTCCCTGATTTGCTAATCTTTTTCCCACTGATAAGTTTTTACTCATCCTTCAAATTTCACCTGTATGACAAGCCTTCTGGATCTTACAGGAGGTATGCATGTACTTTCCCCATCTATGGACAGTGTGCATACTTCACAGAATAAGCTCACGGAATGGAACATGCCACACTTGGGAGGGTTGCCGCCTGGCAGAGTAATTGCATTACTATTACTATTGGATGCTGTTATTTGCCTTGGGGCTCTGACGCTCCCCATCCTGAAGGCAGAGTTTTACACCTCTGCCTCCTCTCTAGCTTCCAGACTACTTGAAGGCAGGTATCACCTTAGTCTTTTTTGCTTTTTTTTTCTTTTCTTTTCTTTTTGAGAAGGTGTCTTGCTGGGCAGTTCAGGCTGGCCTTGAGCTCACTTTGTAGCCCAGGCTGATCTTGAACTCATAATGATCCTCCTGCCTCAGCCTCCGGAGTGCTGGGATTACAGGCGTGCACTACCACGCCTAGCAACCGCGTGCGTTTTTTGCATTCATTGCAGGACCTGACAGAGTCCCTGGCTGGAGATGGATCAGTATGCGCAGCACTTTCATTCTTCGTCTTTTTATGTGGCCTCCTCACAGGCCCTGAGGTCACATGCTGCTGCTCTGCCTGACTCTCTGCTCATCTCACTCTGCACGGATCTCATTTCCTCCATTCTCACTTGGCTTCCTCCCTCTCTGTCTCTTGATCTGACCGTTTCCCTGGGAGCACATGTCTCTTCCTGTCTGTGTCTCAGTTTCTATTTGAGGTCCTTCTCCATCTCAGCAGATGACATTACCCAAAGCCCTAGTGACTGTTTTCTCTCTTTCTCTCTCCCTTGTCCAGCAGTGCTGCAGCGAAAATACAGCCTGAACGTTTCCTCTGTTTTCTCTCTCCATTGCCAAAACCCAGGTTCAGGGCAGCATTTCTCGAGGGACCTTTGCAGCTGCCTCACACAGGCCTCTCTGTCCACTTTTACCTCCCCATGGTCCATTTTGCATAGAGTGGCCAGAATGGTCCTTCTTGGCATTCTCCTGCTTATGCAACAGCCTCCCCTCACATTGTACACCATGGGTGATGAAGCCCTCACCAGCCTGACCCCTGCCCGCTGGTCTGCTTCATCTCTACCACAATAGCCTCTGTTTGCTAAACAGCTTGTCATTATGCTGCTTCAGTCCTTTGCATGTGTTGCAGTCTCTCTGCCCACTCTGCCCAAGGTGCGCCCTTCACCACCCAGCAGGTCTCATGCTTGATATCTGTTAAACACCTGGCACTCAGCACCGGCCACTCACAACCGTATCATCGTGTTTTATTTCTCCCATACCTCTCCGAACGGATCTTGCTCATTTGTTTACTTTTGTCTGTCTCTCTCTTCTCGAATACATGCTCCAAGAAGACAATGAATGTGTCATTTTCAGTGTCATCCCTTTAATGTCTAGAACAGTGCTTAGGACTCTTAGTGTTTATTGAATGAATGAGAGGATGAACCTGTGTGGGTCATGTTTGTCTGCCGTGGATTTAGATGTGCATATGTTTTTTCCAGGCTTTGTCTCCGAGAACACTGTCTCTGTCTCCTGCTCATGATGTCTCCCTCTGTGTTACCTACCTTCTCTTTGTTAAATCACAGTTTTTGCCAGCTTGTTCCACCCATATTTCCTGAGTGATGTTTGTCCTCTGGTTGCCCCCAACCAGACTTCCTTCCTTCCTGGGGATCTCACCTTTTCTCCCACATGGAGCCCTTTTGTCAAAAGCCACTGTCCAGCCTGGCTCTTTCGATGACAGAGCCCAAGGCAGCAATAGTCACATATGCCAGTGAAAGGAGTCACCTCCAGGCACCCGATTGCTGCCTTGCAGGGGGATGAGTGGGCGCCTTGGCTCAGGATTCTCTAATGTCTCCTCAAGCTGCCATTATCCAATTACAATAAACTCATCACTTCTTAGCAGCTGCGGGTTGATCGTTGTCATCCCTGGAGCTCCTGAGAATACAGGGTATTTGCATAACCAACCCAAGGTGGCAAATTAATTCTCATTTGCTGCAGCTGCCCCAGAACTAATTGATTGAAGGTTTGGCAGGTTGGATGGCCAGCGCCAGGCCTGGGAAACCCATTGCCCACCCCCCACCACATTCTGCATTTCCTAGAGCTCAGTGGTACCCCTAAAATTGCTACCTCCACTCTGAGAACCTGGCTTAAGTTTCTCCCAATTGATTCACTTGAGTGAGCAGGTGTTTCTTTTTTTTTTTTTTTTTTTGAGCAGGTGTTTCTGAGTGGGGGGTCTCCAAATACAGAGATGATATGATGGGTAACAAGTCACCCACACTTGCCGTCTGCCAGCCCTCCTGTCCCCCTACCCAGCAGGTGCTTGCGGCGGGACTCTAACAATAGGGACACTATGAGCAGTGAGCTGTCCACACTTTCCCGTCCATGTCCCTCCTTGCTGCCCACCTGTGCCAGCCAGGCCAGGAGGGAACTAATGGGGCTGTTAAGTCCAGCTAAGCTGCCTCCCACATGATTGATTCTGATTCCTGGGCCTCACTGCCACCAAATCTAACTCCTGAGATAGAAAACCTCTTCCTCCTACAGCTCACTAGATGTCTTTGAGTGCTAACCTAAGTTCTCTCTCTGTCCACAAAGGAGGGGCCTATCATTCTTCAACTTGGCATTCAGGGTGCTGGTCAGTGTGCAGGGCAGCTGTGGAAGTGATCGAGAGGTGCAGCTTGTGGCTCAGCTTTCTACCGCGCCCCCGTCCCTCCTTTCTTCCAGGACTGCTTATCCCTTAGCTTCGTGGAGCAGGTGGGGGAAGGCAGAGATGAAGGGGCCCTCTCAGGCTCTCCTGGCTCTGCCTTTATCTTTTTCCTTTATGTACCAGCAAGCAAGGGCCCCGGATGAGAAGATGGAGCCCTAGGAAGCAAAGACAGAGCTAGGAGGGCACGCAGTAGTAGAGATGGAGTTGCTTGGAGAGTCAGGACTATTTCTGCCACCAGCTGCATGTTCTGGCTGATTTAGGCTCGCTGGTGCTAGGAGAAGGTGATCTAGCTGGAGGTGGAGGATTGACAGGTTCACTGGTTTTTTTATTTGTTTTCTCAGTGCTGGGAATTGAACAGGACCATCAGACTGAGCTCCATCCCCAGCCCTTTATATCTTTATTTTTACTTATTTTGAGTGTCTCGTTAAGTTTCTAAGTTGCTCAGGCTGGGCTCAAACATGCTATCCTCCCGTCTCAGCCTCCTGGAGTGCTGGGATTGCAGGTGCACACCATCACCCTTGGCTGACGGATGCATTTGGAAGTCCATTTCTACCTGCCCTGCAATGCCCCAGTCTCTGGAAATATACACTTCTTGTCCAGCCTTTGCCATCACCTGGCCGTGTGACTTCAGTCCCTACCTCAGACTCAGTGTCCACATGTGTTCACGGAGCCCGAGTTTCCAGTGCTACCCCAGCTTGGCCACAGTGGCTCACCTTCCGTTCCGCGCTGCTGTCCTTCTTGGTTCCTTTAATGAAATCAGATCTCCCCTTCAAGTGCTGGTCAAACTCTGCTAGGGTCATGTCGCCTTTTTCCACCAGCACATGTGGCAGGTGTGGCTCTGTGAGATGAAACCAACTTTCAGAACTTGTCCAGGATATGAGGGGGATGCCAGGGGCCTTTGTTTAGGAGCAAGATCTTCATGAGGGTGGGCTCCTAGTTGGAAAAGGGGGTAGAATTGCTGCTTGTCTCAAGCAGTATATGGCAGGAGGAAGACCCCCTTAGCCAGGAAAAACCGAATGCCCATGAATGACTCTCTGCCCTGTCTGATCCTCAGTTTACCCATGTGTGAAATGGAATTGGGCCCAGCCCAAAGAACTCTTGAATCTTTTCAACTCCTGAATTCTTTGAATTCTTCAGGAGACAGAGTTGCTCCTTGAAAGTACAGAGCTGCCAGGGTCTCTCTGAGCTTAGAGTTTCAAAGAACCTCTGTTCAGTGGAGCCAGGGGCAAAATGCCCAGTGGGGAGATGAGAACCTGGGCTTCTGAAGCTGGGATCAGAGCCAGGGACAGTGGATTCTGGCAGCTATAATCAAGTTTCCCAAGGGACAAGTGGTTAGTCTCTTTCCCTCTGCCATGCACCACCCTGCCCCTTGCCCTGGCTGGGCCTTCCCGCCCATGTGGGCCCCATACCGCTGGGGTGGATGAGGATCTCCACGGGCCGGTCAAAGGTGTGCTTATTGGCCAAGGTGATGATGATGCTTTTGGCTGAGCATGCAAATGGGGCAGCATCCGCACGGATTTCATGTGTAGGACTCTCCACCCCTGAGCGACAGAGACAGTGGGCATGCAGTCTCAGGAGTCCTTGGAGAGGAAGAAGCTGACCCATGCCAGAGGTGACTGACATGCCAGCCCCATCAGAGGCTCCTGGAAATCTGTGTGGCCGAGGCCTGGACTCTACAACGTCCTCATCTGCAAACCTTGGGCTTAGATAGCTGGTGTCTAATGGTTCTTCCTGCCCTGATTGCAAGGTCTAGTAGGGTCAGAGGAGCTGCTTTCAGGACGCACAAAGCACCTAGCAAGTGACCAAGTAGAGAGAGAGCTCAGTGCTCCATGGGTGGTTGCTTTTTGTGGGGGTTCCATGAATGTGCCTTGCATTGGAATGAATGCATGCTGGTAAGAAACCACATCCTAGAGTTCTTTAAAACCCGGAGGGGTTTGGAGGAAAGAGGCATCAGTGTGACGGTTCTCAGCCCTGGCTGTCAGAATTACCTGGGGAGTTTTTAGAGCGGGCCTAGCATACTCCCAAGAACCTCTGGGGGTGGTGGTTGGCTGCGGTATGTTTGAAAGCTCCCCAGGTCAGGGAGGATAGTTATGGCCTCCAGGAGAAGACGAAGGGGCATGATTCTCTGAGGGATATTTCCCATTGCAACCGCTGGAGTGGAGCGACTTTGAAAGCTGTCCCGGAGAGGGGCTCATGTTTGCTGTCTGTTGGGGAACTCAGTGGGGGTGGGTCTGTTGCTCCAGCTTGTCTTCTGCCTGGGCCAGTGGGATCCCCTGCCCGCCCTTTTCCCCTTCTTCCCACAGCTTTGGGTCAGAAGGTCTCTCCACTTTGGGGATCCCTCCCTGCCACCTCCCAGTCTGGGCAGCTCTCTGTCACCTGCAAGCAGACATGGCCCACGGATCTCCAGTTGGAAGTTGAAGTCATACTCCATGGGGTTGGACACCTCGGTGTCCAGCAGAGTTGCCAGGCACAGCTTGTTCCAGGAGTCCAGGGCCTGGGTGCCATAGCAGTGTGTTCCTTTGCTGGGAAGGTGCCATAGAGAGGAGGAGGAGTCAGTGGGCACAGAGGAGGAGCCAGTGGAGGAAGGGGTCAGGACTGAGGGCTGTGAGACACGGGCACCAGACACCCAGGGCCTGAAGGGCTCCCTTCTACCCGCAGACCTCACCCTCCCACTCAGCCTGACCCCAGAGGGCCAGCATGCCAAAAGAAGTCACAGCCACCTCCAAGGAGCACCGTGAGAGGCCAGGTACTGGTGCCGCAGTGATCCAGTGCAACTACTCTCATCCTCTCACCAGAGCCCTGGAAGGAAGGCCCAGCCCCCACCCCAGCCTGTATGGTGGGACTGACACTGGGTGAGGTAAGGCAGCTGGGATCCTGGCCCGAGGCTGCCTGGCCCCATAGAGTAATGCTTTGCATCACATCATACGGCTCCTGGAATCCCTCCCTGCTCCGTGAGCTGGGAGCCCTGGGATAAGACACCCCTCTAAAAGTAGGCTTTTTCATCCATTCAACAAAAACAACACTCACAGTGCAGTGTCTGTCACCTCCGGGAATGCCCTCGCTTCTGAGCCCTCACTCTGTTGTGTTCCGTCTGTCTCTGACCCTGCTCTGTTCCTCCTTATAGGCATAGCCTCTCAGTCTTTGCTGTACGTCAAGCGTGCACATTTTCTGGTAAAATACATGATGGTCTTTGGTGGCTGTGTTTTAAGTGAACAAGAACATATTTTCATGCCTCTTATGCACGCTCTTACATC
Source organism: Dinomys branickii (assembly GCA_004027595.1). NCBI lineage: Eukaryota > Metazoa > Chordata > Mammalia > Rodentia > Dinomyidae > Dinomys > Dinomys branickii. Next base: position 53,829 of record PVLD010006931.1, on the reverse strand, counting down.
TTTTTTTACTCAAATATTTTTTCTCAGTGCTGGGTATTGAAGCCCAGAGCCTTTGCACTGAACTACATCCCCATCCCTTTTCATTTTTTAGTTTGAGACAGCGTCTCAGTGAGTTTCTGAGTGGCCCAGGCTGGGCTTGAACATGTGCTCTCCCTATCCCAGCTTTCTAGAATGCTGAGATTCTAGTCATGTGTCACTATCTTGTTCAGCTGCGTCCAGGTGACTGTCAACCAAAGCTCTTGCTAACATGGTGCCACTTGGGAGTGCCCATTACCTTGTACTAATTTGCTCCTGCCTCTACCTCCCTGTACCCGCAAGGACACCACCATGCACGTGCTTGCCCATGGCGCCTTTGGCTGTGTGAAGAATTTCTCTGGTGTCCCCGGGTCAAGGACAAGGGCTGAGTACTACTAGATTGCTTTCCAGCTCCAGCTGCCATGAGCAGTGAGCTAGTGTCGCCTTATTTCCATACCTCCACTACCACTTGGTATCATACGGATTCCTTATTTCTTTCTGGAGTGAATGTGGAAGAATTTATCAGGACTGCCTCAGGCCACCAGGGCCCCTGAGCATCTTGGTCCGGGCTTTCAGGCAATGGCAGTACTTATGAAGATGACATATGGGAGCTGGTGTTCTCTGGTCTGAGAGTGTCTTGTGCCACCAACTTCTCTGTGTACTAGGTGTCTTCATCCTGGCCTTGAAGGCCCTGCCATGACCCCTCTCCTTTTCCCTCCTGCTCCACCAAGAGAAGACAGAGGAACTGTCCTGTTACTGAGCTTTCCATTCTCCCCTCTTGCCCTGCTGGAAACCCTTTAAATGGCTCCTTGGGGTTGGTGGAGTTGGAGAGAAATCCAAAGTCGTGGCTGGGCCAAGGGTGTCCCACGTGTTGGAGCCTCATTGGATGCCACCTGTGCTTCAGCCGATGACTGGAGCCTTGTCCTTGCTACCTCAGGGCCTTTGTCCCTGCCGCTGTTCTGTGCCAGAATGCATCTCTCTGTGCCTACATCCTCCCCATCATCAGCTGTCAGCAAAGCCTGGCCTGGTCTCTAGACACCCAGGTTGACCTCAGGTCTTTTTTTTACCACCTCAGCCCAAAGAACTTCCTCACTGCACTTTTCATATGATTAATTATACATTTATGTGTGTAACAGTTAGTTACATAGCTAGATTCAAAATGGACAATGATTCCTTTCTCCAAGTTCCTAAACAGCAGGGACCATGCTGGTTTCTTTCCCAATCTTTAATACCCAGCTTAGTGTCTAGCACACAGTAGGTGCTCAGAAAATACCTGTTAAGTGAATTGAAAAAGAAACCTGGGGAGTTAGATCCTCAACTGTCCAAACCCTAGGACTACTGCCAGCACCAATATGGGAAAATTTCCGGGCCATTTTAAAGCGTTCCAAAGGGAAACAAATCACTCTGAAGGGAGGCAAATGTCAACAGAGCCACACCTTCTACTCCCCATCCTGCCACCTGCACCTGCTCCCTTGGCCTGATGGACTCCACTGTGTCCCCTGTGACTGGGCCTTGGCAGAGCCTCCTTACCCCTGAGCCGGTGGGTTGGAAGGGCCAGCGCTCTTGGTGCAGAACTGAGGCACTGTCGGGGCACAGATGGCAGGCAGGAGGACCCTCACAGCCCCGCTGGGCAGCGTCAGGAGCTCTGATGAGGTGCTGATGAAGACGGTGACATTCTCCATGGGGGTGATGGTCCCCAAGTTGACCACGAACAGGACCCGCTCCAAGTCCTCATCCAAGACCACCTTTCCCGGTGTGCAGGAATGAGGGGTGATGGAAACCCCCTCTTGCAGAATGTTCCCTAAGTGCCAGGCTGGTGTCAGGGGCTGTGTATATCATCTCTGATCCCCTCAAAGTTTGCTGCGGGGAAGGTTTGAGCAGTCCCATTTTGCTGATGGGAAAACAGGCCTGGCGTGGAGGTGTGACTTGCCTAAGTCAATCAATGACTAACACATTGACAAGGATCTGAATTTACATGGACTTGACTCCAGGCCTTTGTGTCTTCCACTGTACTTTGCTGGGAATGGGGGACTTGGACCCATACCCCTTCATGGGGTCACATTTCTTTCCCACAAATCCTACACCCAACCCCAAACCCAGCTAAAGCATCCCTACCTCTGGGATTCATGATTTTGGTCATATTTTTCCTCCCATCTGAAGGACTCATTCCTTTATCTCTACTTAGCCACTCTTACCTATCCTTCAGCCTCTCCAGGAAAACTTGCCTGGTGCCCAATCTGTTCCTGCCTTTCCCCTCTCTAACATTATGGAGACCTTTCTTTTCAGCTTCCCATCTTGGGCACTCCTAAGCATGTCACAACTATCCTTCCAGGTCATGAGAAATTACAACTTGAGAGGAACTTTGCACCCGACACATGGTGAATGCTCATTGAAAGATTCTTGAACATCCTAATGATCAGGTAAACAAACTTCACCATGGTCACAGAGCCCATGGTCAGAATCTCTTACATCACACTATGCTTGGTCGGGTCCAAGCCCTACCTCTGCCACTAGCATGCTGTATCTGACCTTGAGCCAGTCATCATCTCTCCTTGAGCCTCAGTTTCCTCCACAGCAGGACTCATATTAATTCTTTGGGTTCTTCCTGTACTGTGAGTGCTCTGCATAGACTGTCTTGGTTGAGCATTGGGTGTGTAATTATTCCCTTTATACATTAGGCTAATTTCTTACCTAAACTCACACTACTTGGAAGCAACAAGCTAGGGAGTCAGATCCTGGGGTGAGGTGACTCATTCTACAGCCTCTGAGCTTAAAGGACTTGCTATTCTGTTAAGAGATGCCTTAAAAACCTTTTTGTTGCCTGCCCTCCTTCGATCCTCACAGCATTTTAGAGGCAAAAATAGGAACACTGCTCCGTTTTACAAGTAAGGAATCCCAGGTTCTGAGAAGTTAATGGTTAGCCCAGGGTCGCACAGGTCCCATCTCAAGATCCGTGGCTCTGATTCAGTGCTGTCTCTAGCTCAGTGCATGCCTGTCCTAGCCATCTGCCCAAGGCTCCAGTCCGGGCAGCCTCCAGCCCAGCCCCTGCTATGACCCTTTGGGTCTCTTTACCTGTGACAGTTGAGGATCGGGCACAGGAGGCATCTAAGTGGCTGCTCTCCAGCTTGGCTTTGTCCTTGATCTGTACCTTCACGACACGGTCAGCAATGACTGCCTCAAAGCCGATCACCGTGGTGTACTCATCCAGCAGATACACGAACAGGCCTGTGAGAGAGCATCCAGCATTGCAAGGTGCCCAGCCCTGCTCTGCATGCAGTCCCTGCTCCTGGTAAAGAACCTGAGCCCATGACCTGTATGAAGGATGGGATTCAGGGTGGCCCTTACAGTACATAAATTGTGGTCCAAACCCCGGCCCTGTCTCGTCTGCCAGCCAGGTGACCTGGGAAAAGGCATGTAGCTTCTCTAAACCTCATAGCCCCATTTGTAAGGTGGGCTGTCATGAGAATCAAAACAGCAACAACAGCAGCAACAATAACAAAAAATAACTACCATGTGTTAAGCTATGTGCCTCATACTACCTATGTGCCACACTATTTTTATATCTCAGGGCTTCTCAAACTGAAAGAGCACATGAATCACCTAGGGGTCTTGTTAAAAAGCAAATGCAGAGTTTGCTGGGTTCCTGGTAAGCCCTCCATAGACCCTGACTTCCTATCCCTCTGAGTCTCAAGTTTTCTCATCTATAGGAGCAAGTGAGACCTTTTTTCTCCTGTGTTGGAAGACAAAGCTGTCACAAGTTTTTCGGGTGGGTCCTGTTGTAAGTCTCTTTCTCTAGATTGCCTCACTCAGAGGAGCAGGACCATCTGCTCTGCCCGGATCTCTAAGGGAAAGAAAGTCTCCCTGCAGATTCCTTTCAGCCATGTCAGTCCTCAGGGAAGCCCTGGAATGGGGTTGGGTGGGAGATGGGAGGTTGTTTAGTGGTTAGGAGACCCCACCTCTGTAAAGGAGAAGGGTATCTTGGCCACAGTTAGCCCCCTGGCCAGCCTTCTGCCATGCCCTTCTCTGCGGAATGAGAGGCCTTTGATTTACAAATGGCTGTGGCAGGGCACTTTCTGTCCCCAACCCAGCTGCTTCACACTGATGATTTGTATTCACAGGCTGTCATTCTGTCCCCGCTGCCCTTCCTCCTGCATTATCTCATCCTCTGTTCCTTGCATCCCCTGGCATCTGGACAGGCAGCGTGGAGCATCCTGACTTCATGTGGAACCAGGGCTTCCCCAAGGTCACAGGAGCCAGAGCTTGTAGCTGGGTCTCCTGGCTTTGGCTGAGTCCTGCCTCTCTTCCCGTGGGGAGGCTCCCTGCAGAGAGGGCACCGCTGACCATTTGGCTGGATGAATATATCTGTGTCCCAATTGTTGGAACAACTGATTGGGGCTGAGCTCCATGGCTTAAAGCCTGGCCCTCCTCCTACTGGCTTTGAACTCTGCAAGGCATAGGTGAAATTCCTATCTCACAGATAAGGAAACTGAGAGGTGACCAAATTTGCCCTATGTCAGTCACTCAGTAGATGTCAGAATGGCCACTCAGCTTGCAGGGCTGAGGCCTTGGGGAAACCCCAACAGGGGTTCTTACCTGGGAAAGGCTGAGCCTCCAAATTGCCATAGGTGAGAGAGGCGGTCAGGCCTAGGGCATAACCGCTGACAAAGGAGGTGACATCAGATGCTGTGAGGGGCAGGGTCGCTCCAGTGTTGCGGTTCAGCAGGCCAGGCATTCTGCCAGCTACTCAGCCTTCAGGGCCTGCAGGAGACAGGGCAGGCAGGACGTGGGAAGAGGTCCTCTGTTCCTTTCAAAAACACTTTCCCTACCTTCCCCCACCCTTGGCAGACAGAGTCCCAGTCTCTTCATTTTCCCCAAGAACCTCCCAGTTAGCATGCCCATGATCACTACCAAGATTGCCCGAGAGAAGTCATCATTCTTTCTTTCCATGTCACAGGTAGAGAAACCAAGGCCTGCTGGGGTTCACTCACGGTCAGGGAAAGTGCTGGAGCAGCTTCCTGTCCAGCCAGGAGATTCCCCTGCAGTCTGTGCTAGGATGGGCTCCTACCTTATCCTTTTGCCAGTTCCATAATACCTAACTCTCAGATTTTCCTCTACAGAGTGAGGGCCCTGGTGTGGATCACCCAGACAGAGCCGTCTTCAGACCCACCGGAGTGAGGGCAGCCATTACTCCTTCAGGTGTGTCCTTTCCACCGTTCCTCGTACCAAACTTTCATCACCAGGGCTTGTGACCTCTCTCTCTGAAAAGGCTCCTGCACCCAGTCATGTTTGTTCTTTTCTGCCCCCAGCACCCTGGTCTCACCGTCTCTACCCGGATCTCAGCTCCTTTTGACCTCTTGATCTACTTTTCCCAGATGAAGTTTCATTTTGCACCCACTGACTGGAAGGGATATTCCAACACAGAGTAGACCCAGCCATTCCACTCTCTCACCCCTTTCACCCTCAGTGGCTTCCCACTGCTCTTTGAATACAGACTAAGGCCCTTAAGGCGGCTTTTTGAGATAATTCCTGGCTGTATCCCCGCCATCATTGCTGCTATCACTCTTTGGAAGCTTCCATTCCTCCAGTGTGCCCTGTTCTCTCCACCCCTGGGCCTGAGACTCTAGCTGGAAGGCTCACCCCACATTCGCTTTGTATCTGGAGCCCTCTCCTCATCCTTCAGGGTCAATCTGGGATCTCTCTGCAGGGAGGCAAGGCCAGCTCTGCCCAGTGTCCTCAGGCACCACTCTTCTAGAGGTGGGTTTCTGCCCTGAACAAACTGCCTGCCTTTGAAAGGTGGGAAAAGGAAACAGAGTCACACAAAGGGTGCAGAACACAAATTCAAGGTCAGATTCTCACCGGGTTTTCTTCTCTGATATAGGAGGCAGGTCAAGCCTCCAAGCGCAGGTAGCTGGCAGCCTCCAAAGGCCATCCATCTGAAAGTCTTTGCAATGTGTGTTAATTCCTCTGCCCTTCCCCAAAGAAGGAAACTCCTTGCCTCTAGGTCTTCTTCATGTCCCTGTTAAGATCCTCACATGCGCCCCTGCCTTCCACCAGACCAGCAGCATCTTTTTAATTATGTGTTTCCTCATGGCTAGGGCCCAGACAGTTCTCAGCCTGGCTTATCTCCTCCCAGGCTGACTGATAACTGGAAGCAGATAGAGAGCCAGAGGAGGGAGCTGCTGGATCCTCAGTATCTTTTCTCAAGAGCGCTTTGTCCTGGTGGCCAAAGCAGAGCCTGGATCCTCCAAGGGGGCAGAACAAGATGGCGGAGTTCATTTCCTGAGCATACCCCACCTCCCGCTATCCACCCTCCCCCTTGCCTCCTTCTCACCCTGGCTCACTCCTGTCTAGAATGTCAATTGGGAAATGTAGCTCCAGGGAACCAGCAGCTCAGTATGCAGTGAACTTAGATTTAAACTTCAGTCTGTGGGGTGGAGTCTTGTCTAACCCAGTCTCCCCCAGCATCCCTTACCCAAAGAGTGGGGCTTTGATGAGAGAAGTCTGATAAAAAAGGGCCCAACTCACTCTGCACCGACCCTTGAAGAAGGTAAGAATTTCTTCCAAAGAGTAAACCAAAAATTCTGTGGCCTTAATACCTGCCCTTCTTTTAATCAATTCACTCCATACTGATAAGTACCTACTGTATTTCAGGCCCATAACTAGTCACTGGGTATACAAAGATGAAACACAGCCCATCCTCCAGGAATTTAGTATCTTACAACAGAGGAAATTTGGGAGTGGGAAAAATACAATAATGACAATGTATGGAATTTATGCAGCAATGAAAATGTGCCCGGCCACACACGTTGTCACATTGTATCATCTTATCCTTACAAGGTGTTCTGCAGATGAGGACACCAAAGCTTTGAAGGGTTTGTTTGGTTCTGGAGGTAACATGGCCAGAAGGACACATGGCTTTAGCTGGGGCTTGTTCGGGACTTTCCTTAGGAGGAGACCAAGTCATCCTTGTGGGAGATGGAGAGCAGTTATGCTGATGGTTGGCAGCATAACTACCTGACCCCAGGTTCTTCCCAACTTGACCCCAGGTTCTTCCCAACCTGGGTCTCAAGTGGGCATCAGGCCACAGGAAACACCCAGGGGCAGGGATAAAGCCATCAATACTTCTCTGGGTCAATGGGAGAGACTGTAGCCTGGCCCTAGGGATGGTGTCTGGTGTGAGTGGGTGATTTAGTGTGTCAGGAGCATCCTGTAGGTGTTTGCCTTCCCTACTTCCTTCCTTTCTCCTTCCCTGGTCTGTCACACAACCTGTCTGCCCAGTTCCTTGCCCTTTAGGCTGCTGAATTTGGAAAGTGGCTGAAGAGGTGAGAGGAAATAAGGAAGGGCTTCAGTGGAACTGAGGCTGGGGCTGGGAAGGGAAGGAGGGGCTTCCAGACTGGGGAGGGTTGAGGGGGTGTCCACCGTGGAAATCAGCATGGAGAGTCCTCAAAAAAAATAAATAAATAAAAGCCGAAATTCCATTTGACCCAGCTATAGCTCTTCTGGATACCTTCCTAAAAGATTTAAAGTCATCATATTACAGTGATATATGCAAACACATGTTTATAGCAGCACAGTAGCTAAATTATGGAAGCAGTCTATATGCCCATCAGTGTATGAGCAGGTAAAGAAAATGTGGCCCATATACAGAACGGAGTGAGTTATTTGTGGGAAAATTGATGGATCTTGAGACCAAACCTAAGTTTCAATAAATCAGACACCGAAGGCTAAATATCACATGGTTTCTCTAATACGAGGAACCTGAAATATAAATAATTTAAAGAGCAAAATAACAGAGAGATGCTAGCGAACAGGAAGATGTACTCTGCAGACATGGGAAGGGGACTTAGGGAAGGAAAGAAGGAGTTGACCAAGGTGCGATCTGTATCCCTACCAATTCCCCAAGATGAAGGTAATTATTGTGTATCACAAACCTATATAACATTTGAAAAAAGAAATGTGATGTCCTGAGTTGTAAATAGGGTCCCACTTTATATTGTCCAAGAGGCTCATAGAAAGCACCAAATGACTTGGGCTGTGTCTCTTTGGTGAACTGTTGGGCTAGACCTGAACACTGGAATTTTTCTGCACAGCCCCCAGGAGGTTCCCAGTGTTCCTATTAAATGCCAAGACTGTCTCCTGATGGCCTAGAAATTACGATTCCCGGAGGCTTGCTGTCTCTCTGGACAGAACATTGTTTATATTTATGCCTGGCTTGGTAAATATTTATAAAGTGAAGTGAAGTGAATGAATGATGTCAGGCACTCCCAAGGACCCAGAGGGACACTGGATGCCGGGAATGCAGTGGGAACAAGGCAGGGAAACTGGCAGGAGAGACAGTAAAGAAAATCACGGGCTCAGAATCAGACCCTTTCGTGTCACCTCCACAGCTGCCACCCCCTTGTCTCCGTCCAAGCATCAGTGGAGCAACCAGAGTGGTCTTTTGACAAGGATCCAGTTGTGTGATCCCATGGCTCAAGGCCCCTGAATCTCCCATGTCCTTTGAGCTCCAGAAGGAGGAAGGGGCTCACAGAGCACATGGTTTCTTTGTGACTCCTCCTTGAGGTCTTCACTTAAAGCTATGCTTCGGGGGTTTTGTATTGGCCCTTCCCACTCCTGAAGATGCTTTTTCCGTAGATATCCAACTGACCTGGTTCCTCAGCCCTTCCAATTTTTTCTCCCAATGGCACCTTTGCATACAGACCACTGATAATATCTTATTCAACCACCTTCCCCTCTAGCTCCTTAATCTGCTCTGTTTTCGTTATTTCCATAGTGTACATCACCAGCACATTACATTGAAAATATGTAGGATGTCCATTGCTTATCGTCTGCTTTCTCACCACAAGGGCAAGGACTGGGGCCTAATTGTCTCAAATCCTTTAGGGCCCTGAACTGTTCCTGCACCGGTAGTGGTGACTAAGTACTTGGTGAAAGAATGAGTCCATTTATAATCATAGTGCAAAGCTGGCCGCATTGGAGTTCCTCATTGGTCCAGCTGAGGGACACAAGTTCTCTTGGCCACCACCTCTGAGAGTGTCCTCATTCCAGTGTGTGTCAGCCAGGGCTCCACACCTCCTTGCCCCACCCTTGCAGAGGTCCCACCCCTCTGTAACAGACCACAGGGACACTGCGCCCCTGTGCCAGCTTCTAGCCATCGGCAATTCTCCCACTCTGGCCTCTGCCACCAACATTCTGCCTGCAGCCTGCAAGCTGCCTGCGCTCTGTGTTGCTCCTGAGATTCTCTGTCCTTGCCTGAGCACCTGCTTCCCCTGCCTTCTCTCCAGAGGGCTGCTCATTCCTTGACCCTCCTCTAAGGCAGGAAGGCGCAGGTCCTCTCCTTGGACCCAGTGGCTGCTCCCCAGCTATCTCTCTGATGTCTTTCTAAAGCACCCTCCTGCTTGGGGCCCTGATGCCTTTGGCGACCCTCTGTGCCATTGCTTGCCATCTCTAAAGTCCCCGTCACCCTTTCCTTTCAGCACACACTTGGCACCTGGCGCATGGCTTCCTCTGTTCCCAAGTCCTGCCATCATCGTGGGACAGGAGCAGGAGCAGAGCGTCAGTCCCCTGGGCCTCCGTCCTGATTCCCTGCTTCTTTTGTCCTCAGTCCCTTTGCCTCTTTCTGGCTCAGCCTCCTCTTCTGCTCTCATGCCTTGAACTTCAGACCCCACTGGTGACTGCCCTACCCCTCAAACTGCTCCCTGGCTCTAAAATCACAATATCTCATCATTTCGTTTTCTCCTTAGTTAGTGTGATGTCTACTTTGTTTATTTACCTTGTTTAGTGCGTCTCCCACACTCTAAAACATAATACATAAATCCCTGGAGGGCAGGGATTTTGTTTCGGTTTATCTACTTCCAGGATTGCTACCTACACAGCAGCACCAGGCACCCTGTAGATGCTCAATAAATATTTCCTGAAGGAATGAAATTCCACTTTGCACACCCAATTTTGCAACATCTCTCAGAAGTAAGTACTTCTGATTGTTTGTTTACTTTTTTAAAAAAAGATTTAAAAAAACTAACGAAACAAAATATAGACAAAATCCAAACAACACAAAACAACAAAAATGATACATGACCTCCAAAAAAATGATAGGAAATTGGCCCTGAATCAAGGCCAGCAGTTTTCTGTAGCTGTTGGTTTCAAGCAGGAGCCTAAAGTGGTATCTTTCTTAGGTCTGTTGGCCATTTCAGAACTTTAGAAATGTAATGGTCAATTCATTAGAAAGCAACAAATAACTAAATAAATTTTATGAGAGAACTTCAGGATGGCGACCGGGTGGGCAGCGGAGAGGGAACCTCCCGGAGGAATGCCACTCAGACAAAGGACAGAAGGGAAAGAGCTTCAGCTTCGGAGGCCCACGCTCACGGAAGCCTCCCGACTCGGCCAGGGGAGAGCGGAGTTCCAAGAGCTGGTCCAGGGCTGGAGAGAGGAGGGCGCAGCTAGGAAAGGAGGCAATGGCGGTTGGGAGCAGTTGTCGAACCCAGTGTGAGAATGAGAGGTTGCGACAGCCACTGGGGCAGAGTCCCCACCCTGCGGCAGCCTTCCTAATCAGCGCCTGGAGAGAATCAGTGCAACTAGTACACAGCCCACCACGCCCGGCTCTGCGCCTGCCTCGAGGCGGTGCCCCCTGCCTCTCGGCTGGGTGAGCGGCTCCTGGCGGAGAGCAGCAGGGAACCTCAGCGGCGAGCCGCTGTGGCTCCCAGAAATCCGGCTGAGGAGCAGACAGGGGCTCCAGAAGCGCAACGGGAGGGAGATGCAGATGGAGGTGGATCGCGTGGCTCCACGCCCTTCTCACTCCAACATCAGGCAGGAAGCACGAGCTGGGTTGCCGGGACTCAGCTCCCACCCTGAACTCTCTCTGGGAGCACCTTGAGTCTCGGCGGCTTGAGTAAGCACCGCCTGTTCCTGGCAACAATGGGACGAACCCACGGTCTTCAGGACTCACCCCAAACCATTAATGTGAGCACCAAGAGAGTCTCCTCACAGCTTGCACATATGAACCTTGCATGAACCCATAGCAACAAATTAGATGAAAAGCAGCAAACCGGGAGTCTGAAAAACAACAACATACTCTATACAGCAGACCCGAGAAAATCCTCCAGCTCTATTCTAGAACTAATCTTTAAACTTAGTTCATGCCCTGGACTGGCACGGTGAGGGCAGGCCAGGGAGATTTCAAGCCCTCATACCAAGCATCGTAAGTTCGTCCAATGCCCAGCTGCAAGGGGTGGGGAGGGGTAATACTGGAGATCAGGAGGAGGGAGGAGGAGAAGAAAGGTCCTCTGGCATCAAGGCAATGGGACAGAGCTGAATAGATCACCAAGGGCACCCCGACGGGGGCGGGTGCCCCGCGGCTGCTCCGCTGTGGGCGCCGCTGAGGGCGCCCCACGGACTGGACCCGCCCCCACCCATATCACGACGACGGGGCGGAGCGGGGCGGTCCGCTGCGAGCATGGGTGCTTTTCCACCTCCGACCATGGCAGTTTGTATACACCCATGTATGCTATAGTATGGTCTGAGGTAGCTATATCTCTTCCCAAGGCGAGAGTCCAGGGGTATAGATAAACCCAGGAGTACAGTTATTATCACAGGGAAGATGACTGATTGAGTGGTAGGGCAACGGAGATGAGGGAGGAGAAAATTGAATGATGAAATGGGCCATCATCTGTGTAACTGAGTAACAAAGGTGAAGGTAACATTATGTAGGACAGCATCCAGAGCTAATTCCCTTCTATGTTCTCTATAATTTGTATTTCCTCAATCGTTTTTGTATTAACAGAAGTGAAGATAACTTTATGTTATGCAGCATCCAGTGCTAATTCCCTACTGTCTTCTCTATAGTTTGGTATTTCCTTTAATGTTTTTGTGATAACTAATGTGAATGTAACATTATGTAATACAGCATCCATCCAGTGCTAGTTCCCTACTATGTTCTGTATAATTTTGTATTTTCGATATTGTTTATGGCTTATTCTGGTTCATATGCCTCCATTCTTTTGTCTTTAAAATAAAAACAAATGATAGGAGTTAACAATGGTTGCTACATTATATATTGTTATCTTTAACAAAGTTGCTTAGTCCACCAGACATAATGTAAGATTGATCAGTCAAAGACAGTAAGTAACAAGTAATAAGAAAAATTGGAAATGATGCAGAGCTTCACCATCCAAGATGGTAGGAGTTCCACAGTGGTTCTTACACTGTGCATTGCTGTTTTCAGATCAGTCATTCTGATTACCAGATTCAAGTGTGCCACTTATAAACAAGGCCTTGCCCAGGCTGTCCTCAAGCTTGCTATGTATCTCAGGCTGGCCTCAAGGTTGTACTCCTCTTGCCTCAACCCCATCCCTGCCAAGTGCTGGGACCCCAGCTGTCCTTCCTTTATGGAGAACACACCAAGGCTCAGAGCCAGTCAACAATGGGACTGGGAATTGAATGCAAGCAGAAGGACCATAGAAACCCCCTGCTTACTCATGAGGCTGTGCTACTTCCTGCATTGAGATTTCCCAGGCCTCCATGTTCTGCCTAGGGGTTCTTTGGAAATCCTCCCTGCCTTTGTCATTGCATCATGCTCTTCCCTGGGCCATCTCTACCCTCTCCTTATTGGTCCTTCAACTGCCAGGTTGTTTTCCTTCCGGTCCTCTCTGCCACCACCCACATGCATCTACGCATTCCTGTGTCTCCGCACACATATATACGTACTTCCCCAGAGCTTAATGATTAGCTGCTTTTGACACTAGCATGGCGTACAAGGCTCTTCTCATTGGGTTCCCATCTCTGTGCCAGTGTCACCTCTTGCCATATTCTCCAAGTTCACCCTTCTCCAAGCCCTCGGAACTTTTCACCATGCCTGAACAGGTGCCTGCAACCTTGTTATGAGCTAATCAGTGCTCCTGGTTTTGCCTTTCAAAGTCTTGCTCCTGAGCAGGTCCAGTTCTGTCACCTCCTTCATGGAGCCTTCCTTGATATCCCGTCCATCCGATGTCACTTCTTCCACGGTTCCTCAGCCCATAGGCCCTTGTCTATCATCACACCCCACAGACTGAGGCGCCAGGGCCACCCTCTGTAATGTGTAGCCTCACAAGCCTCTATAATGGGTCACCTTGTGGGGCGGTGAGTTCCGTAAGGCCCCTGGGTGTGCTTCCTGTTTTGTGCTCTGACTTCTGCATAGGCTCTGCATGGGAACTTTAGGGGGCGCCTTATCAGTGGTCACTCATTCCAGCACTTCTCAAGTTGAGAGTGGAAATCAGACCCAGTGTTACACAGCCAGCCAGTGACCACGCTGATGGGAACATCTTTATCTCTAACGCCTGTTCCTTCTTTACAGTGTGTGCCAAGTGCCAGAGAGGCAGGGGTGAGCAGGAGGGGAGCAGGGAGAGGAATCCTGGGGCCTGCTGGTCCCCAGCCACCACAACAGGTGGGCAAAGCCTATGTCAGGACCCCTGGCTGGGATCAAGAAGACCAAGGGCATATCTGCTTTTCAGATAGAAATTGGAAGGGCAGGCCCTAGGGAGTGGGGGCTGGGTCCCAGTCTCTGGGGGCCTGCCTGGGATTAGAGTTCCAGACAACCACTCCCAGAGTAACTGACCTCATTCTTCTGCAGCCTGTGTGATGTGTGGCTTCAGGCAAGTTTCTTGTCCTGTGGGGGGGCCTTGGCTTCCTTCAGACCTGCAGAGCCAGGGAGGCCCCTGGCCTATGCTCAGACGTGGGTCTCAGTGACCTCTCTGACTCTGCTTCTGGTCTTAGAGCTGAAATCTAGCCCAGCCCTTTGCATCCCCAGTTCACTGCTGTCCCAGACACAGCATCTGCTCACTGTACCTGGAAATCCATTCTGGAAGCCCCTCGCCCTCACTCTGGCCAGATCCCCAGGTCATGCTCCAAAAAGCTGCGTTGCCTTGGCCGAGGGGGTACAGCCAGACTTGGACTAGACTCAGGTTGAGTCACCAAGCAAGTCTGGGTTTGCCTTTCCCCCCACTTACCTCTGGCTGTGGGGGTCCCTGTCTCCCCATCTCTTGTCCCTCTTTGAAGTCCATGCTCTCACAGCCCCATGGGAACCCATGCACCACTGACACACCAGCGCCACCCTCCCATCCAAGTGGGACGGTGCTGGGTCTCCTGGATCTGGCTTGATTGTTTCAAGCTTCTAGAACTCTGGGATCTCACATTATTTTCTCCTTCCTCTAAACATACGCACCTCAGTCCCACATCCAGCCATTGTGGGTGACAGATCCATGCTTCTGAACCCCGCTGCATCCTCCCAATCCCAGTCAAGACCTCTTGTTATTTATTCCTCCACACTATCTCTGTAGATTCTGGAGGCTCTGCAAGGATGCTACCTCCCCTGGAAGAAATCATAGCATGCTGCACGGCCCAGCTCAAAGGCCACCACCTCTACAAAGTCTCCTTAGGTTCCTGCACTGCATAACACTGTCCCCTGCCTCACGGAGTCGACCCTTCTCGAGTCATCCATCTCATCGTCCATGCGCCGCGTGTCCAACCAACAGATGCGTAAGAAGTCTGTACAGTGTTCCACACGCTGTGCTAGGCCCAGTCCACAGCAGGGAACAAAATGCCCTTAAACTGTCTTCTATTCCCCTTTTACTCCCTAGAAGTTGAGGCTAGAACTCTGCCTCTCTTCCCAGCATCAGGCCTATACTTGATGCTCAGCAGCGAATGGCCAGCATGTGCTCTGTTTGCTGAATGAATGAGTGGGCAAATTTATAGAATGAAAATGTGTCAGAGCATGAGAAGAGGCCCACTGCTCCACTTAAAAAATAAAATAGTGGTGAAATTCCTCTATTCCAGCCCAAAGCCTGTAGGGTTCCCTCCCAGAGGTAGCTCTTAGCTCTATTTGGAGGTGGAAGAATAGTCATTGCATAAAGTGCCAGGCTTCACAGGGTTTGATGTTGTCATGCTGCCCGAGTGCCTGGGACCTGGGCAGTACACTGCCCAGGACAGATGGCACCAAGGAGGCTGAGGTCCAGCTGACCACAGTTCCTGAAGATTCCAGCTCAGAGGCTGGGCCTGGTCCTGCTGAGGGAGGGAGAAATGTGTGTATTCACATTGTCAAGCTGCAGATAAATGAGGGCTGTCTCTGGGGTCTTTGTAAAGATGCTTACGAGGCTGGGAAGGTGTGGTTTAATTACACATAAATGGTGCTGGCTGGCAGTGGGCCCACACCTCTTCCCTGGGGGTCCAGGGAGGTTCTAGTGCCGGAGCCTCTGGCCCCTGAAACGAGCCCACTTGTCATTTTGAGAATTGGATTCCATTTACACAAATTCAGTTTACACCACCTTCCCAGGGGCAGTTTGAAGGTGAGCTCACCCTGCTGAGCTCTTAGCATCCCTGTGGCCTCATGGAAAGGCACTAAGTGGGTTTTTTCTCTGACATCCAGCCCATCGGCATCTCAGCCTATCCCTGCTGTTGGTGAAGGTGCTGGCAGGGCGCGGGAGCAGAGGCAGGGCTATTTCAGAACAGCTCTCCAGAGCGGTTCTCTCACACTGAGGCACTTAGGAGGGTAAAGAGTGGTCCTTGACCTGTGGTCTCCCCAAACACCTCTTTGTGAAGAAATGAAGGACGAGGGAGCTGACTTCTATCCCTGGGACCTGCCTTTTCTCTCTCCTGTTCAATGCTTCCCCACTGGGACTGTTTGTGCAATGGGCCGATGAAAGATGGCTCTTGCCCAGGGTTAGTGGGAGGATTCCAGGGAAGATGCTGAGTTTGGCATGCTCACCCCACTTTCTGGTCCTCAGGGGTAGTTGGTGACTGCTTTACCTTCATCTTCTCTTTGGGATGTCTTCCTGGTCTTACTATCCCACCTACTTAGACTCTGTCTGGGCAGATGGGTTTGGGGCACTTACTCAGATGGCCGTTGCCACTCACAAGCCTCAGATCTGCCCCCAGGCATCCAAGGAACCCAGCCCAGGTGTTTGCAGAAGAGTATATTCATTGCCTTAGCTCTCTTTGAGGTCACAGATAAGTTTATGCCAAAATGTGAGGCTGCTCCCCCACCCATTCTGGCCCCTCATGGCACAGAGAAGCCATGGGGTAGCAGAGAGCTATGGTCAGTGACTGGGCAGGAAGTTAAGATCGTTAGGGCTGTTTCAACTCTGCTGCTCACTCTGTGTGGACCCCAAACTGCAGCCCTGTTGCCACATGTACTGTTGTGGGCTTGGCACACAGGAAGGCAGGTGGGACATAAAGATTGGTGGCTTACTGGTTGGTGTCTCTATGTGCCCAACATCCTGCACAGTGTAGCCCCAGGGGTAGGGACCAAAGCTGTTCTAGTCACTTGTTCTATTCCCTGGCATACAGAACAGTTCCTGGAACATTTAAAGCAAAAACAAAAACCTCACAAAAACAAAACAGCAAACACATAATGAGCAGTTACTGTACAGCATTCATTGTCCTAAATGCTTTTCATCCGTTAGTCCAGGTGATCTCAGGACAACCCTCTGACATAACTATGACCCCCAAGCATAGGAGGAAATGAGGCCATAGTGCTTCTGTCGACTTCCTTGAGGTGATAGCCTTTTAGGTGGTGGACCTTGGACATGAACTCTGGCATTAGAGACAGAGCCCTTAACCATGAGCCTTGAAAATCCCCTTGACTCTTATCTGCAGCACGAGTGAGTGAGTGACCCGGAGGGGGTGATCCCCAACTGTACCTGGGCTGCAGCATCTGTACCTATTAATCGGAAGTGGCGTACTTGGGAAATGAATTCCATCTCACTCCCAAGTTGACATTCTAGAGTCCAAGAAGCGCTAGAGGAAGAATAGTATGAATTGAAGCCCTGAACTGCAGTCTCAGCTCCCACTCATTTAAGGGGGGCCGAGTGCTGACTTCCCAGTCTACCTCCAGAGAGGGTGCTTTTTCTGCAGGCTGGGAGGCATTAACTCTGTTCCCATGAAGACTCTCCAAGGCAGATCCCCCCACTGTAACAGGGAAGAAACCAAGATCCACAGAGGTTAAGTAAATTTGAAGGTCGCACAGCTAAGTGGTGGCAGCGAGGGAAGCCCTAGAACCTGGTTGTGGACCATGTCCTGGTCCTGGCTCCTCCCTCTGGCCAAGGCCCCTCTCAGTGCACCTGCAGGCAGCTCAGTTTTACTCAGAGGCTGGTCTCCTTGACTCTCCTGGCTTCTGTCCTTGCCAGGTGGGGTGAGGGAGTTCCCAGCAGGGGTGGCGATCCGCACCACTGCTCCTTGGCCTGCAGAGCCAGCACATGAGCAGTGATCTCTGCTGGGAGATGTTCAGAACAAAGGGGTGAAAGGAACATGGTGGACACATTGAGAGGCCTCAAAATGGCTCTCATGGGGTTCTGTCTTGCAGCAAAGCTCAGATGAGGCCTGCAGTGCCCGTGGCTGGGACAGAGCCAGTTGAAGCCTAATAAGGAACAGGAAGCCACTGGAGAAGCTGCTTTTAGGATGCTGAGTTCCCCACTGCCAAGCCGGCTTAAGGAGATAGCTTTTTAGGATTTAGAGCCTCCCCGTAGTTTGAACAGGCTCAGTTGTTGAGTCAGGCGTGGTGCTAAGCAATTATATGGATTATCACACTGATTTCTCAGAACCCTAGACATGCATTTTTTGAACACAGATGATTCAAGGGAGCACAAGAGATGTTAAGAAAACTACTCAAAGCCAGGCATGGTGGTGCACATCTGTAATCTCAGCACTGAGGAGGCTGAGGCAGGAGGATCAATGTGAGCTCGAGACCAGCCTGGGCCACGAAGTGAGCTCAAGGCCAGCCTGAACTACATAGTGAGACCCTGTCTCAAAAAACCAAAAAAAAAAAAAAAAAAGAAATAAAAAAGGAAAATTAATCAAGGTCAGAAAGGTAGTAAGTGACACTCTGGGGCATGAACCCTGGCAGTGTCATGCTGGTGCCTCCGAGTTTATCACTATGCCATACAAAATCCATAGCAACATTACCCCTTATCCACACATACAAGAGAATAAGCTTCTCTTAGAGAGTCCCACTTACAAATTGGGGTTGTCAGCAACAAAGGCTAAACTAGGCAGGGACAACAGAAGGCAGCTCCAGAGGTGCCCTTCTGCCCCAGCCTGAGCGGCAAGAGCTCAGACTTGAAGTCCCAGCAGAATTAGATTCGAAGCCAGGCTCTGACTTGAGCCAAGTGGGCAAGTAGCTTCACCTTGCTGAGCCTCGGTTTTCTGATCTATACAACCTCGTACTCTGGTTTCTCTTCAGATCATATAAATCTTTTGCCTTTTACTGATCAGCCTGTTGCATAATACTACTGGGGAGAAACAAAGTGCAGGAAACACTTTCAGCAGTGCCTGAAGGGCTGATAAAGGGGACCAGGCGGCCTTTTCCTGTGTTGGAAAGATGAGACGTGGCCACGCCCAGACCTCCCACAAGGCTTGGAAATGGACGGTCTTGGAGAAGTGTTCAATAATTTAGAGAGTGGGCTAGTCCCTGACAAATAAATGGTTTCAAATCCATTACTGAGTCATAAAGGTAATAGTGACCATTCATGCCTCATACAAAGCAACTTATAACCAAAGCACTTTCGTATTGCTGAATGAACTAGCGCTCTAAGAGTGGGAAAAATAAAGACTAGTATCTCCATTTTCATGATCAGAAAGCCAGGCATGGTGGTGCATGTCTGTAATTCCAGCATTTGAGAGGCTGAGGCAGGAGGATTACTGCAAGTTCAAGGCCAGCCTGGGATACACAGTAAGTTCAAGCCCAGCCTAAACTGCACAGTGAGACCCTGTCTAAAAAAAAAAAAAAAAAAAAAAAAAAAAAAAAAATCAGGAGACTGACGCTCATGGGGAAGTAACATGAAGGAATTTGAGTTCCGAGGGCAGAGCTTTCTCTATTAAAACCAATCTGCTGCTTTGTCATTCGGGTGCTTGAGAGGGGCAAATACCAATACCAATTCTGTTGACCACAGAGTATTGTGATCTGCAGATCAGAGCTGAGGGATAGTGATCAGAGCTGGAGGCTAAGACTCTTGAATAGACTCAACCCAAAACAATCTTTCCTCTTTCCCCTATTTCCTGTTAGCATTCAGATAGACACTAACGCCCCTCTCTTGGTTAGCCTGCATATAATCCCTCCGCTTTTGGACAGGTCTCCTGGGTTCTCCTCTGGGCACATGGCTGGCTGCACATCCCTGTCCCTGTGAAGGCCCAATGGGCATCTAGCTTCAGCTAATATAGTGTGCAGAAGTGAAGTGTCTCACTTCTGGTGGAAGCTTTAAAAGCCAGTGTGTGCTTGCCTGATCCTCTTTCCTGCTACAGTGAGCACGAAAACACATGGCCACAAGACGTGTCTCTTTACCTGGATCTACCTTTAGAGGATGACATGTGTGACCTGTTTTGGACATGAGACATGAGCAAGGATTAATAAATTACTGCTTGTTCTGGCAGCATAATCAGACTTGGCTAGTGGACCCATGAATGTTTCTGAGCTAACGTGATGGTCCCAGGGACCAATGCCATAATATTGGGAAGAGAGTAAGAGAAGAGGGGCGAGATTGGGTCAGGGTGGTCCACTAGACTATAAGCTCTGTGATGGCAGAGATTTTTGTATATTACAATTGTACCTCCAGTGCTTAGGGGAGCGTTTGGCAAACAGCAAGTGCTCATCAATGTTGAATAAATGAGTCAAGGACCTGAGTTGAGTGGGCAGTGCATACGCAAGAGACTTGAAACTGTACAGATCCAGGAGAGACTCCACTGCCAGCCAAACTACTCATATTAAACTGTGCCTATAGACTGGACCAGACAAAGGGCACTCCAAGTGGATCCACTTAAAACAGGGACCCAAGTTTCGTAGGAAATGGTGGAGAAAAGTTTTCACCTAGGATTTTCTCCTTGAAAATGAAAATGAAAGACTTCTAATTTCATACTTCCCTGTGATATTGTCACAATCAAACTTCCTTCTCAGCAACACAACTGGTTGTCAGTTTCCTCCTCTTCTGTCATTCACTCGCCCAACTGCTGGGTTCTTGATCCTCTGTGACATTATGTGGGATTAGAAGGGGTGTCTCACAGCCTTCCTAGGATTCCCTTCAGCCGTATAATCCTGTGGTTTTGTATGGTCATCTGCTTATCCTCCTGAACTACCACAGAAGAAACTAGAGCTCACAGACATTGAGTGATGGGCGGGAATTGACACTGGGTTTGAACAAGGATAGATGTTTGTGCAGGGACCATTTTTTATAACTAGTCAGTTCATTAATATTCCTTTGTTATGATGACTTTAAAAAAAGCCCTACACTTCACATCTGTGCAGGCTCGGATATCGATTAGGCAGACACCCACATGGAGTTTGAACAAGCAAAGAGATGCAATGGTAAACCAGGTAAACCTGTCCCTGCACTGCAGCTGCTCCACCCACGCCCCATTTTAGGGTGTGTTGGGATCATCTGCTCCAGTTCCCTGTTTGGTTCTCCATGTCTCTAGAGTGATCCTATGGAAGGAAACTTAGAGGTATCCAGGTCCAGCAGTTCGATCCCCAGTGTGGTAATGGGAAGGGGGAAAGGTTTTGTACTGAGATACCCCTGGGACTTTCTGGAACATTCCCAGCCCATCACCTCACTAGCAAAGCAGATGGGACTTGGATCCCTCTAGATGTCAGTGAGGAATTGAGAGGTGAAATTTCAATTTCTTAGGCTTGTTGCTTTATCTTTCTGAGGTCCTGATGTCTTCTGTCCCAGGACTGTCAGAAGCCTTCACTGAAGCTTGACTCCTTCCTGACAAGTGCAGTTCCCTGGCGATCACCCCAATCTGCCTGTGAACCCTTTTCTGCTCTGACCCTGTATTCCCGACAAGCCAGGACATGTGGTTTTCCCCAGATGCTCGGTGAACCCTGACTTCCTGGTGAGGTTGATGCTCATCCTTCATCCCAGCTTTATATTTCTAAACCTCCCTATGCTCTCAGTGCCTCTAAGTGCCACTTCCTCTGTGAAACCTGCCCTGGTCCTTCCTCTGAGCCCCCAGGGTAGAG
This sequence comes from Dinomys branickii, assembly GCA_004027595.1. Classification (NCBI taxonomy): domain Eukaryota; kingdom Metazoa; phylum Chordata; class Mammalia; order Rodentia; family Dinomyidae; genus Dinomys; species Dinomys branickii. The sequence continues at coordinate 32,837 of PVLD010006931.1, read as the reverse complement.
CTTCATTCAGCTGTGTTCTGCCCCACTACTTGCCATCCACAGAGTGGTCCTAATGTCTCTGCAGAGGGAGGCTGAAGGCCGTTCTCAGTGTCGTTTCATCGGGCACCAAGCCTGTAGCACATGCTCTAGAGGTACAGGGGTATCGTGCCACCATCTGCAGCTTCGTTCCTGGGGAAAAGGGTCTGCTGTTTCTCTGAGCCCATACGTCTCCAAGACATGGGGCATCCAAGACTCCCTTTCGACATCTGTAAAGTGGGTGTTCAACTAAACCCCATGGGAATGGTCCTTATCGAGGGGACACACAAGGCAGGGAATAGACTCGGCCCTGGTCTCCCCTCCAGCTGCCCCTTCCCTGTCACTTTGGCAGACTCATCCTCAGGGGCAGAACTACAGTGACACAAGGACCCCAGAGGAAAGAATTCCCAAGGCCTCATCTCAGGTCTTCCTCCTTGGCCAACTCTCTGGGTTCTGCCCAAAGGGTGTATGCTCAGCCTGCTCCAGTGCCTGAGCAGGGAGTCACGAATGTGGCCCTTCCCTCTGTGGCTCAGACCTTCTCAGTTCCTTGCCACTTGCCTCCTGAGCAGCTCAAAGATCTCAAATCTGAGAGCATGTTTCATAGGTGCTGGTTGACACAAGCTAGGAAAATTGATTACTATTCCCTGTATCTAATACCACAAACTCTTTGGGAACTGAGACCCCGTACCCAGCTCTGCCTGACATCAAATGACCCACAGGAATGGATGGTTTTATTCCTTTTCCCTTTCACCTTATCCTTTCTGTTCATTCCAACGGAAGAACTTGGCGTTAGTCAGCCAAGACCTCCCAGCCCCGGCCGTGCTGATCTCTAGACACATGTGAAGCCCTTCCCCGCTCCTCCTTGTTTGTCCACACGAGACACATCCATCCGTCACTCCTTCCAGGTCCCCACGCTAACATGACCTCCTTTGGGAAGCCTTCTTAGCTCCACACTGAGCATCCCTGGTCTCAATCCCCTCTCTGTAAGGAATCCAGGAACCCAGAGTGTTTCCTGTGTCAGCCATACTGCTGGGTGAGGGCCCCAGGACTGCTGGTGGAGAAACATTCCCTGCTGATTTTCCATAAGCAGTCACGTTCACCTAAAGGAAGTTAATAAGATGAAGGGTTTCTGCACCGCTGGTGACTTGGAGCTGTGCTTAGCCTGCTGACTCGTAGGACTGTTCCCAGCTTTCTCAGTGTTATGGTTGATACATTGTGTCAACTTGGCGAGTCTAGAGGTTTAGCTGAGTGACTCAGCAGGAAGCCAGGGTGCTTACTTTGTATACATCCTGAGCCTGTGGAGGAGGAGGGCATGGAGATTGTGTGAGAGGTTCACCAACCCTGGGTGGGGGGAACGCGTTTACAATGTAAGGGAAGAGAAGAGGCTGCTTGCAGCCATTCCTCCCTTTTGCTGGCTGTTTTTGCTGTGCCCTGCTGCCATGAACGCTTGCTCTGTGCCATGTGCCACTCTGCCTCAGAACCAGCCAAGTATGGCCTGAAACCTCCACAAACTGTAAGCTAAATAAACCTTTCCTTCCTTCATTTTGGGTGTTGGGTATTTTGTCTCAGCAACAAGGAAAAGTAATCAAGACACTCAGGAATGTCTGTTGACCCTCTTCTCAGCATGGCCAAACCTCCTTCTTACTCTAGCTGGCATGGAGATGCCTGTGACACCAGGAAAAGGGAGGTCTCTGCAGCTCGGCCAGTGGTTAGAGGGCTTTGTGGTTAGAGGAAATGAGCAAGGAGGTGCAGAGAGAAATCTGAGCATCCAGCAGAAAGGACAACTTAAACGTGATTAGGAGCCCACGGCTAAGTCCTGACCCAGAGCGCTGGGCACCGAAGCTCTCCCACTGAACCTCTTCCCCAGTGGGCCCCTTTCCACCGTAGAGCTGGCCTTGTCATGGGCCCATAGTCAACATCATTTCTCTGGTGCTGAGAGGCCAGCCAGCTGGGGGAGGGGCGTACTGGGCATGCTGGAAACGGAGCAGCAGTGAGGGTACAGGGAAGGACAGAGGTCTTTCCTCTGGACCAAGGGTTGGCCAGGTTACTTGGGGGTCCAAGTGGGCATCTCAGCCCCTCTGAAGAGGGCACCTGTGTTGACATCCTAGTGGGTCCTCTCCCCAACCCAACAACTTTACCAACAGCCTGGTAGCCCATGACTGGAGCAACATGTGTCTAGCAAACACTCCCTCCAACTGCCACAGTTGTTAGAAGGGAGCCACGTGACCTTCTGAGATCACCTGGCCCAGATCTGGGGTGGTTGTCACACTGCCTGTGAGGCCAAGGGGCCTTGATTTCCCCAACTCCTGAAGCTAATGGGGGAGGGTGCTCAGAGCCTGAATCATCTGGAGGCTAAAAGCTTTGGCCTGTCTCATGCCAGAAAGGCAGTGGGATCTGTAAGTCACCCATGAGGGCATGGTGCCCGGCATTCCTTGAGCCCTGGACCATCACCTGGGCCCAGAAACGGTCTAACCCTGGAGGTGGATGCCAGCCAAGGCTGGGTGATGAGTGCACTGCTGTTACATGACAAACCTTGGGGATCCTACCCAGCAATCTCTGGGTCAGGTTCAACCCACAGTCCTCTGTGTATGGACAGGCATGTGCGCAACGTATACATGCAGGCTCATTTACACAACTATACTCTTAAATGCCTATGTCCCAGGGGATAAGGGTATCCCACATATGCACCTCTAAACATGCGTGCATGCATATATATTCACGCCACCCCCCCACCAACCCCTGTGGCTTGCTTGTACGTGCTACTGCCCACCAGGGACACCCCTCTACACACATATGCCCCACACACTCCATGTTCCCACGTATACAGTATGCACATCCACACCTGTGCTCAGCCCCCCACTCCTTTCCCAGCCAGCCCTGGGGCCCAGTGCCCTTGAACCCTCCATCCAGAAGGACTGCATTTCCCTGGTGCCCTTTGGCCCCTGCCCAGGTCCCATGATCTGGCTGGGTTCACACAGGTAAAGCTAGGGATGGGCTTATGTCCCAAAGGAAAAAGTGAGGAAGGACCCTCCCGGCCTGCTGAGAGAGACGGGGAGAGAGAGACACAGAGAGAGAGAGAGAGAGAGAGACAGAGACAGAGACAGAGACAGAGAGACAGAGACAAAGAGACAGAGAGGTAAAGGAGCAGGTGCCTGTTGCTCTTCCTAGCAGGCAGAGGAGGGGAGCAAGGTCCTGGCTCCTGCCCCCCACCCCCCAGCCTGTCTGCTGCGGGTGCCGAGTACCAGGATGGAACTATTGCAGGAGATGCTGTGACGGGACCTCCAGCGGGGGTTTGATGTGTCAGCAGACGCTAGCTGCATCCCATGTCTGGTCCTCTCCCCCTGCCATCTCCTACATCACAGACCCTTCTGTTCAGAGCCCCCTTACCTGGCAGGAGCCCAGGGATGTGGGCTCAGAGAAGAGTGCGTGCTTGCCCAGCGGCTTTGAGACAGTCACGCTGGGCACCCAGAGGACAGTGGGCGTGAGCCAGGCAGCTGGGGATGGGCAGCCTGCAGTGCTCCTGATTGCCCTGAGACAGACTGGAGATGATGGTGGGGCAGGGACGGTGGAAACAGGTGGCAGGGATAGGAGGCAGAGAAAGAGAGAGAGAGGGAGGGGGGAGAGAGGGAGGGAAAAGAAGAGGGAGGGAGAGAGAAGAAGAAGAAGGTAGGGAAAAAGAGAGAGATGCAGAAGGAATCACACACACAAAACAGAAATAGACACTCAGAGAAGATGGGTAGCAGCAGGGAAAGGCAGGGGAGAGGGAGAGAAGGAGAGAAGGAGAGAGAGACTAGGACATAGGACGGGAGCAGCAACATGTGGTCGCTTTCTCACTTCTAACGCTGAAGCACGCTCAGCCCCTCCCCGCAGTGCGAGCACTCACACACACACTCTCACACAAGGGCACACAAGTCACCACACACACACACACACACACACACACACACACACACACACACGCACAAACCCTGTACTCAGGACAGCCCAGTGCTGGCCCTTACCTTGCCCCAGAAGCAACATGTGTCTGGCAAACACTCCCTCTATCTGCCGCAGCAGCTTCCTGCCTGCCTGTGCCCGGAGCTGCTGGAGAGGGCACCCAGGACCAGGCTTCCGTGCCCAAGCCCAGCGCTCACTGCCCTGGCGGTCAGCTTGATCAATGCCCACATTGCGATGGCTGTTTAGGTGGCCTGCAGGAAGCAGAGCCATTTGTTTTGTCAGAGCGTAACCATGACAATCACCCCATGCGCACACCGCTGGTGCTGCCTCCCCCCACCCCTTGCCCTTTCCTCCTCCTTCTCCGGAGCCCAGGAGGAGGCAGGAGGCTGCTTAGCAGCCTTAGCTAACTCTTAACCCCTGCAAAGGCTGACCAACGGGGCTGATAGAAGGGTCCAGCCTGTGACATCAGGCCTTCAGCAGCCCCTCCCTGGGGAATAGGTCTGTTTCCAGTTGATATAGCCCTGTGCAAAGTCCCCGGGGGCCTGTCCCTGGGAGCTGCCCCCTCCAGATCCCCCTGTTCCCCAGCAGGTCCACTTTTGAGCCCAAGTTATACAAGCTGTCAATCTACTTTCTCCCAAAAGACCATGATGCAATCATGCAGATGGCTTTGATTTCTGTGGTCTTCCCAGGAAGCTTACCTGCCATGGTCTTGGGTCACGCCTGTCCAGCATGAGGGCCCTAACCCATTACTGGTTGTCCCTGGCCATGCCAAAACCACAAAGGAAATCTCGGAGTTTTTTGTTGCAGTTCCTGGAAGTCTAGCCTCTGGGGTAGAGCTGGGCAACCCAGAGGGCAAGGACTTGACACGATCAAGGATAAATAGCTCTGAAAGCCAAGGGGCCAGCCGGGCAGGACTGAAAATCCTAAATCTGAAGTCTAGAGTTAAAGGATCCAAAGTTGAGAAGGTACGTCAGAGATACAGGATGGAGCCAAGGACCTCATGCCAACACGTCTCACTTAATTCTTCTAAAAACCCCAAGAAGAGGAATTTACGTGGATTTTACAGAGAAGCTGTATTTTGGAGAGGTAGAGTGGGTGCCTGAGATACAGAGCTGAGAAAAGACAGAGCCAGGATTCAAACTCACACCTGTATGATTCCACCCTGGAAACCTTCCATTTCTTCCTACTGGCCTTTTACAGGGGTCAGTGTTTGCTACTGACTGCCCGGAAGGCCTGGAGGAAGTACCTTCCCACTTGATGTATGCTGAACGTTGGGAGGTAGGTGCTGGACTTAATTCCCCAATGAGCTCTGAGAGGGGATGTGACATGACTAAGGACATAGTTCAAGTAGAAGAGTCAAAATTTAAACCCAGGTCTGTGTGATTCCGGTTCTATATTACCATATACCAGGCTACATCCAGGACAGAGGACTTGCTCTGATTTTAGATTCTCTGTCCAAAGAAGGTGGAGCCTGAGGGTACACTAGGGATGTTGGGTGCTTGGAGTAAGGGAGCAGAGGTGTCACATCCGGGAACTCCTTCCTGGGTTAACAGATGACCCATGATCTCTGTAGCCGGAAGGCTATAGAGATCCACGCAAAATAGAGAGACTAGCCCTCTCCAGAAGGCTATAGACTAGTGATTCCGTGATTAGGGAGGCGCACTTTGGATTCCCAGAGTTTAAGGCTTCCTTACCCAGACCTTCATTAAACACACAACCTGAAGCTCCAGGTTTTATCCATCTTTGCAGGGATCAGACAGCTGAGAGGAGCACCCCAGCAAAGGGACTTCGGAGAACAGCTGGGAGGGATTTGAGGGGCTGCTGGGCAGAGAGAATAGAGCAGGTGGAGAAGAAGGGGCTGAGTGTGGGACAAGACCTTCTCAGAGTTGGCTATTTTGCGTGGATTATTTGAGTGCCTGCTGGAGTATGAGATCAGCTGTCAGAGATGGAATGGAAAGATGCGCTTGTCCTCTGAGAACTGACAAAGACACAAGGCAAAGTTCACTTCTGTTCACCCACCTGCCACGAGCAGAGCTTGGGCCAGTGCTTGGAGGATGTGACGAGGAGCAGGAGGACACAGACTTCTGGGAACTTGGCAAAGAGGGAGTGGACAAAGGCTAGGAGGTTCTGGACCAGCTGCGGTTCCATCTGAGTTCCCTGATGCTTTTCCCACACATTACTGTATTCACCCCTCCTCGCCACCCAGGGCCGATATCAGATATAAGCAGGAGATGGGATTGAGGCTGAAAGGTGGGACTCACGTGTGATTACAGCCAAGGAGTGGCTGAGCTGGGATGCAAACCCAATCCCATCTGACACCCAGGTCCAATGCCCACGCAATAAGCCCATGCTGCCTTGCGTGACCTGGAGTGTGGCCATGACCCGCTGTTCAGCTTAGAGGGTCCTGCTTCCCTGCAGGTGTGGGGTCAGGGCTTAGGGACACAGCTACTTAGAATTCTAGGTACCCTCCGCCCCACAAAGCTCCCCAAACCTAATTCTCAGCACCTGTGAAAGTCAAGCTCTCTGTCTGCTAATAAGCTCTTCATTCAGGTTCCACATTGACGGATCATCCTTTCTACTCAGTTATCCCAAGCCTAGAATTTGCATTTTAGGACCAAAACCATCTGGAAGAACAACCTTGCCTGGTCAAGTGGCTACAAAGCCATGATGAGGCCGTTAGAGGCAACAGGAGACAGCAGATGTGAGGTGCACAGGGAGAGAAAGCCAGTAGCCTGGGCTTATTTTCCAGAGCTGCCTCCTCTTGAGGGCATTGAGATTTCCATACCTCACTGAATGTGTTTCCTGGGGCTACCGGAACCAGCGACCACAGCCTGGGTGGCTCAGAATGATAGACATTTATTTTCCCGTAGTTATAGAGATGAGAGGTCTGAAACGGAGGTGTCAGCAGAGCTGCGCTCTCCCCCTGAAGCCTCTACAGAATGGAAGACCGCCTTCCCTCGTGCGTCTGCATATTCATCTCCAAACCTCCTTTTCCTTTCTCTTATGAAGGTGCTGGTCAGGACCCACCCTAGCAGCATGGCTTCATTTTAACCCCATGATATCTGCAAAGGCCCTACTGACAAGGACAGTCACATTCACGTGTACTTCGGTTTGTGATGGGAACATCCCTTCCCGGGGGACAACATTTGGCCCATGACATCTGCTCAGAGAAAATAAGGGACTGGGCTAGGTCTGACACCAAGAGGGCAGACTGCTGGACTTCCAGAAATTCAGAGAGAGCAAGAAATGCAGAGGCAGCCAGTTACGGTGTTTACAGAGAACTCTGGTGCTGGAGGGCTTGGGTTCAAATCCTGATCCTCACTGCCTCGCTGCGTGCCTTCAGGAAAACAATTTAAAACTCTCTGGGCCTCTGTAAAGTCATAATCCCTTGAAACATGGTCATAATCACGAAACGAGTTAATACTTGCACAGCACTTAAGAAATCAGGGCATTTAGTAAGCAACATATGAGTGTTTGTGAAAATAAACTTAAATGTTCCCTAAACCAAAGCTACTGTTTTATAGGTGTGAAAACAGATCCAGAAAGGGGAGGTGACTTCCTCCAGTCACCTAAGCAGTTCCTGCTGCATCCTTCCTCTCAGGGGTGCCCTCCGGAGAGATTAAGTCTCCTTCCTGTTTATTTGGTAGCTGGAGAAATCAAGCTAGATTGTGTGGAGGGGCAGCAAGTGAGGAGGAGGTGGGTGCAGAGGGGAAATGGGGATCCCAGAAAACAGAAGCGGTAGGTTCCTCCCACCTCCAGACACATACCTCTTTCCCCACCTACCCTTCTGTTTGCAAGATTGGAAGCAGTTGTGCGACTGTCTACCCACACAGAGGAAAACAAATCTCTGAGTGTAACTGACGCAGGTTGAGTGAGAATCAAGCGCTAGTCCCCGGGAATGCAACCTGCTGGCCGGGTCAGGGCCGGGCTGGCGGAGAGATCCAGGGGGGTCTGGATGGAGTTTGGGGACCCAGGGCAGGTTCCTTCTCAGAACAGACCTTGCACCCCAGAGGACTCTTGTCTCCGGCTTGGTTCCAGCAGGGGATGGAGCCAGCTGAACAGGCTGTGCGGCATGGAGGGGCACAGGTGCAAGGTTTGGAGGCAGTTGGGCTGCAAAATATCACATTCCTGGCAAAATTTTTTTTTCTCCTGAACTCCTTTTCTCTCTACCCGAGCGTTCCAATTCCTCATCTGGAGCAGGAAATTGCACCAAAAGCCTCAATTCTTCACCCTTCCCTGTATCTGTGCCCTTTGCCATGTGACTTAGCACTTTTTTCTCTAAAAAGCTGAAAAATAGTTCCTGCTCCTTCACCTTGGGTTCAGCCACATGACTTAACCAATGTGAGTGTGATGGAACTAGAGATTCATAAAGTGCTTGCTTGATTCTGCTTGCTTTGTCTCTGGCCCTGTTGTTAGGAGAATGTCTCTTTTTTTGGTACCAGGAATGAGAATACGTCTTGATTGGCCTCCTAGTCCCAGGAGAAGGGTAAGAGAAATGCAGAGAGGGACCAGACTGCCCCAGCCAACCCCTCCTGCAGTCGGTAAGTCAGTCAACTTTAGAGGCCAGAGCAAGTCCAGCCCAGCCCAGCAAGTCAGTAGAGTCCAGACAAGATCAACCAATGCAGAGCTGATCAGAGATCTGTAACAGGAAACGACTGTGGTTTGAAGTCACTGAGTTTGGAGAGCTTTAGTGTGCAGCAAGTTCTAGCAATAGCTCAGGGGCACATTGCCTCTTATAGACTTCACTTTCCTCATGCCCTTTGGGTTCATTTTCCTTTGCGTCCGCAGGCCTTAGTCCTAGCTCCTTAGAGCTTCCTGTCTGCTCTCCCTGTCTCTAGTCTCCTGGATGCCAGTCCATTCCCCAAGCTACAGCCCTATCCTTGTAATATCTGATGTTGACTGTCTCCATTGGTCACTCCCTTCAACCCAGCCCCCAAATCCTCCACTGGCTTCCCCTTGGATTTCGATGCAAAATTCTGTTTTTTTTCTTTTTCTTTTATGGTACTAGGGATTGAAATTAGAGAGTGCAGAGTATATCCTTAGCCCTTCTTATCTTTTTTTTTTTTTTTTACATTTGTGACAAGGTCTTGATAAATTGCCCAGACCAGCCTCAAATTTGCAATCCTCCTGCCTCAGCTTTCCAAGTAGCTGGGACTACAGATGTGCACCACTGCACCCCAATGCATAGTTCTACTTCTTAATATAGCACTCAAGGCCCTTTATGATCTACCCTCTCCTCTCTCTGGCCCTTTCCCTGCCCAGTTCCCCCACATGCATCCTTCACTTCAGTCACATAGAACTACTTGGGATTTCCTGGACTTCAAATTGTCTCCTATTTCTGGCAGTTTACATGTGTTGGTCCCTGTCTTGAAGACACCTGTCCCCTCCTCCATCTAGTTATTGTCTACTTGGTGCAAAGGACCACAGAAGTCCCATATCCTCCAGGAAGTCTGAGATCTTTCTCCCCCAATTAGACAACTTCACAAGGATCACCATATCCCAGTATATATAGTAAGTGCTCAACTAATAGGACATTGGATGAATAAGTGAATGAGAAAACTAATAACTAGGCTTTCTTAAGGGCAGTATCACATAACACACACCTGGATTGACAGGCATGCTGATTCAGATACATAGGGGGCTTCATAGATATTGCTCGAATAACTGAATAACATATTCACTGAATACATTACCCTATACATCAGTGTTCTCAAAGAGTCATGACAAACTACTCCTCTCCCGTGGAGAGAAGGTGGCAGTGGAAGAGGGGACCTTGGCATTTGACCCAGCTGGGACAAGGTAGGAGAGAGATTGTGGCATACAAAAGACCCGGGGTGGCAGGTGTCCCTGGCTCTGGGTCCAGACAGTCAGAGTTGCATTGTCTTCAGGGAATTTAGGAACAATGAAACCAAGTTAGTGTGTGTTTTCCTATCACCATGTTAAGTTGAACCAGTGTCACTGAGAAAATAATCACACCTACCACCTTTGCCTTGATGCCCACAGTGGGGACGGTACGTTTCCTTCTCTTCCTGACACTCACCACCTCTGTGGGAGTCTGTCCAGCCAGAGGACAGGCTCGGGTCTGTCCTGGTTAAAGAAACACCAAGCCTCTATGCTTCCAGCCTGGGTCATGGAGGCTTGCACCCCGGGTGATGTTATCCGGTTACAGTCAGTTGCCAGGAAGCTGTGGGCAGCAACCAGGGGACATGGACAGGAAGCAGAGAGCACAGGCTTTGGACTCCATCCATGTGCTGCTGAGGCTCACATACTTCATCTGTACCTGCCTTGCCTCCAACGGGGCCTCAGCTTGTTCCCCTCCTGGCCACCGTGGCACCTTGCGGCACTGGCTGAGGACTCGGCAAGTGCTGAGGGGAGGACTAGTCATTCAGGGGGTTGATAGTTTGGTTGTTGTCTTTGGCGGTCAGAGCTTTGGGAAAGAAGCCAGCCATGGCCCCAGTACCCACCTTTACTCAGAACCACACAGCATTCTTCTACACAGTGACACCTGTCACTAGCCCCTGCGGATTGAACCTGTGAGTCACAGCCTGAATGAGAGTCTTTGTTCCCTTGTTGGTGCTTGGTGGGCGCTGCTGACCCTTTCTGAGGCTTGATTCTTTTATCTAGAGTGGGGAGGGCTGTGATTGTCTCTCCAGCTGTGCTGCCACCATCTTTCCCAAGGCCCTCGCCTCCCTCTGGGAAAGCTGCCCACCATCATCCGTATCCTACAGGCCTCTCCAACCTGCTCTCCACACTGCAGCCATAGTGAACCCTGCAAAGTATCAAAGCTGATCTTATGATGACACTTGTCAATGGCTTCCTGTAGCTCTCAAGAGAAGGACATGACTCCTTTTACCCTCAGCCAACAAGGACCTGGGGTCTGGTCCCTGCTGACTTCTCCTGTCCCCTTTCCCTGTCCAGCCGTCTACTCTGCACTCTCTGGAAACACTGGATTCCCCCTAGGTCCTCGTGGCCTCTCTTCTGAGCCATGGTTTTGTCCAAGCTATTGTCTGTCTCCAGCACATTTTTCCCTCAGTTCTGAAATTAGCATCTCTACTTCTTCAGGGTCAGCTCATGCATCAGTTCCCCCAGAGAGCTTCAAGTTCAAATCCCCCATTACAGTTCCTTATGCCCTCAGCACCTGTCCTTTGTAGACTTTGTCACGTTTATTGTGACTGTAATTTAACATTTTGCTTTGGAATCGCTGGATTAATATCTCACCTGCCACAGTGCAAGCTCAGTGGAGGCAAGTACCTACCTCTTACCTCACTGGATGCTGAATCTGCCATGCCAAGCTTGGTGTCTGGCACAGGGTGGGCACTCAGCAGATGTCTGTTGAACAGCTGAATGCATAAAATGAAATGAAACCATTGCTGGAAAGGAAATTTTTCAGAAATAAAAAGTACCCATTAAGAGTATTATTATACCTACTTTACAGATGAAGATAGCAGAGGTCAGGAAAGTGCTAGGACTCACCTGTCTCCTGGCTTAGTGGCAGAGACACAGCTGGAACCCGGGCCTATGTCCCGGCACGCTCAGGGGCTTGCTTACTGAGGGGAGGTAGTTTCTGTGGCCAGCTCCAGTGCCCGATCACCTGCCCCCTGCCCCCTCTCTTGGAGGAAGTCTGCCTGGGGTTTGCGGATAGTGGCTGGTGGGGTCAGTGCTGGCCGGAGGTGACTGCTCTGCTATCAGATACCTGATTCTTATTCACGATTTGTGGCCACACATAGTACCTCGGTACAAACAAACAAGCAGTGACAGCTCCAGGCTGCAAAGCTGTCCTGGGGGTGGAAACACAGCCTGGCCTGGCAGGGCCCTGTGCAGCTCACTGACAGAGAGGGCTGGAGCAGATGCGGTGCTTGAAACAGGTGGCTGCTCAGGAGCAATTGGAGGCAGGCAAGGGAGGGCTGCTCAGGGGACCAAGAAGGGCTGATGTCGGAAGCTGTCAATCTTGTGCCGCGCTCTCCTAGCTCTATAAAAATAGACACTGTGGAAAAGGGAAAAAGGCAAACAAAGGGGAATAGGTTCCTTCAAGTATGGTTGGAGCACTTCACTATGTCCGTGGCCCTCGCATTGCGGTGTTTCCTTCCCAGGAGGAAAGGATAATCCATTTCTAGTCCTTGAAGCCAGAGCGTGGTGCGAGTGTGCTGAGGACCAGCAATGTACCCAGCACACTGATGCATGTCACTCTCCAAACAGCCCTGGGAAAGCTTCTTTATTGTCTGTTTTTATCCAGTGAATATGTGAGTGTTGCCCTCTGTGTCAGACACTGAGCTGCAATGTCAGAAGGGTAGGCTCTGTTCTATCCTTTCGGATCCTGTACCCTTACAACAGTGAGACCATGAATGTTTTGATAAATGCTCTAAATGGAGTCATCTGAGTGATGTGCTACAGTCAGCGGGGTGGAGTTAGAATGTTGGGAGGCTTCTCCGGGGAGGTGATATCCAAGATGCAAAAAAGGATACAGGGATCCCAGCTCCCAGGTGGTCAAGGGTTGGGTGGGAAGTACCTCTGAGTGGGAGCAGCAGGTGCTAAGGATGGGAGAGGGGCTCCGCAGGGCCCGGAACAGAAAGAAAATGAGGCTGGCAGGAACAAAGTGACAGGGGTCCTCAGAGGAGAGGGGCAGGGAAGAGGTCAGGAGAAGGTGTGGATTGCAGGGACGGCTGGAATTTTGCTCTGGGAGCAATGGATCGTAACTAAAAGATACAAGGAGAGAGGATGCTTTTGTTTGCATTGTGTGAGGAAATCCTGGCCACTGTGTAGAGAGACGGTTAGGGTCTGGGTAAGCGAGAAGGTCAGCGTGGAAGCAGAGATCAAAGACGGTGGCGGGGGAGATGGCGGGATGGGAGCTAAGAGCCCCTCATCCTTGTGTTTCTTTCTCCATACCCAGGGGGAAAGAAACTCTCCATGCCCTGGGTATGGGGGGAAAGAGAAAGGGAAGAATCCAGGGTTCTTCCTGGGTTGTGGGTCTGTGCAATTAGATGGTGAGGATGCCCATTGTAGAGATAGGCAAGGTGCAGGGGAGCACCAAGTTGGGTGGTAACTTTGACAGGAATCGAGAAACATTTTGGGACATAATACATTTATGACAAAGTACATGTACAAGTAGAGTTCCTACCCAGACATGTGAGTTTGGAGCCCAGATGATCCCAAGATGGAGATAAAATTATTTAGGAGTCTTGAAGCTACACTTAAGTAATCAGTACTCAACTTCAGGATCACCCATGAGTTGAAAATTGCTTGAGCACCAGTTGCAACTTCCCGAGAGCAGGGAGCAGGTCTATCTCGTGCATTGCCCAGCACTTGGAATCCAGCCTGCAGTAGGTATTTGCTAAGTCATTATTGCAGACTAAGGGAGGGGAGGCCAAGAAAGCCTGGAGGCCTGACCTCTTTCTTCTAGGAGCTTACATTATGGGAGGTCACACAGAAACAAATGCATAGGTCAGAGTCACACAATCAGTTTGGCACCAGGAACCACCCAGATGAGCCAAGATTGGCTCTGACCTCAGCCTCACACAACCTGCTGTGATCAGTGGTCCAAATTGATCAGCTAAATGTGCTTGTGAGGAAAACATCTCAGGAAAGTAATGACTTTTCAATCCCTTGAGAGGTATCTATGTGCCCTGTATCAGATCCATGGGAGATGGGTGTAGGCATGGTTTGTTCTGCTTTTTGGTAGCACAGCGGCATGTTTGTGTTACTGTACTTGGCTTACTTTGTTGCAATCCTCTGGAAATATCCTTATCCACCACATCACTAAATCCCTACTCACCTCCCCATCCAATCCGGAGCTTTGTGAGGGTAAAGGAATTTTTCTGATTTTATCTTCTTAACTTCCAGGCTGGTTGAGAGCTCTGTATGCTACAGACACTAGGCAATTGATGCCGTAGATAGATGACAGAACCTTGAAGGGTTTATTGAATGAATGAATTATTAGCTATTTATTGAAATGGATTCTCTAAGGTTATCTCTTGGGTAATGCTTCTTGGAATGACTATATATAATCCAATAGTAATAAAGCTACATTCGTGCTTTTAAACTCATCATTTATGGTTGTGAGGTCTGGAGTAAGTCTCTTAACATCTGTGGGCCTTGGTTTCTTTTAAACATGGCCAAGAAATGGTCTTCCATGCCGGTGTTGTGCCTACAGTGTCATGTACAAGTGCACAAGTGTAGGCTGAGGTGTTACATTGCTCCTGGCTGACCTAAAGCTCAGGTAACGCCTGGAGGCAGATCCAAGACTTTGCCTGGGGAAGGAGACTGCACAGAGGAAGATGTGGTTGCCAGTGTCCAGGACTAGCATGGGAGAAATTTCCACCATGCCTTTCCTGAGTATAGACACATGGGCCATTGATCTGCTCTCTGTTGAGAAAGGCATGGAAATGAGGAGCATATGTGACTTTTATAATGTGAAAAAAAATCCAGTGATCCATGGTTAGTCCACCAAAATCTCTCATCAGCCCTATCCCCAGGGGACCAAGCCCTTCTCCCCTTCTTCCCCTCTTCCCTGGGCCTCGCTGTCACTCCTCACCGTTAGCTTCCTCCATGATGCCCTCAGCAGCTGGAGTGACATTTTAAAGACATTAAATAAATCACATCGCTGCTCTGCTTAAAGCACTTCAGGGATTACCTGGCACTCCAACTGAAACCCCAGCTCCTTACTAAGACTTCAAAGGGCTTGGCCCAGCCTCCCTCACCAACCTCACCTTTCTCTCTCTCTCCCATCTGGGTTCCAGCCAATCCCCTCTTCTCCATTCTTCCAGTTCACCTGCAGGGCCCCCCTAGTTCTGTGGCCTCTACCTGCAATACCCTTCACTGCCATTCACTGTGTGCATGGGTGGCTCTTAGGCCCCAGTGTAAATATCACCTCCTCAGAGATCCTCCCTGACCTCCTTATCCCAGATTGTGGCACGTAGTGGATGCTCAATTGATAATTACAACGTGGCCCCAGTGTTGCTTTACACAGTGAAAGCAGAAGGGCAAAGAAATGACCTTGCCCTTGAGGCTAGACATCGTGAGGCTTTGTCTAGTTGAGCCAGCCAGGGCAGCAGTTTGAGCACCTACAAAAACTGGACCTGGTCTTGGGCAAGCAACCCAAGGGTAAGGCACTGCCCAGCTGGCTTGAAAGTGAGTGTCAGAAAGCCCCATCCACCTTGGGCTTTCAGAAATACTTAAAGGGAGGGACTTGGGGGCATCTAAGTTTTGATCCAGACCTCAAGGCTGTGGGTCTTGTGTATTCACGTTGATGGCATTGCTAATGGTTCTTTACCTTCGTTATAGCCTTTTGCTGTCAGTGGTGAATCAAATTTTATTTCTGTCTAGTAAATACATCTGCATTTCTCATGGTCTCTTTCTGTCTGTCTCTGTCTCTGTCTGTCTGTTTCTCTCTCTCTTTCAATAGAGCCCAGGGCCTTTTCACTAAACTACATCCCCAGGTCTTTTTTTTTTTTTAAATAGGCTTTTGTTAAGTTGCCCACAATGGGCTTGAACTTGAACTTGAACTTCCTGCCTCAGCCTCTCAGAGTGCTGGGATCACAGGCCTATGACACCACACCTAGCTTGCAAGCCTGCATCCTCAGAGAGTGGGGCCCAGCACGCACTTGTAATGTTGGTGCAAACAGAGGCAGGAGGCCTTCAAGAAATGGTGTGGTTTTGTTTTGCGACAGAGCATGAACAGGACGGGCTAGCACAGTGGCTTGTGTGTGTGCCATGGGCTGAACGCATAACCTTAAGCTGGCAGCTGGGGTGGAAAGGGGTAGTTTTTGGCTCAGGCTAAATTTTCTTTTTCATGGTGAACAAAGGAAGGGTTGATGCTTAGGAGCCAAGCAGTGTCCTTTCATTTACCAACTCCCCGACATGGACATTGTGCAGGCAAACACTAGGCCACTCCTTTCGTAATTCCTGCTATGGATTCAGAGGGAGCCACGCATACCAGTAGGGGAGTACAGGGCCAGGGCCACTGACTGGGCAGACACAGTCATACAAACAGGGTCTCAGGCCAAAGCTGGCTTATGGTAGTCCTCACAGTGTGTGAGTTAGTGGCAGTGAGGGAGCAAGCAGCCTCAGTTATACTTGTGAGAATGTCTGACCTCCTGACCTGGCAGGCCTCAGCTGAATTCTGAGTCCTCTAGACCTTGCCACTCTCCTCTCTCAAGTGGGACTAATGCCCTCTGCACCACAGAGGGGTTGGAAAGTAGATAAGATGGGGCAGGTCAAGGGCTCGGTACAGTCCCTGGCCGGGCAGAGCTGACCCTCCTCTCATCCCCACAGAGTTGACCCAGAACTCTTCCTTCACTTCCCCTGGGCCAAGATCTAAGAGATTTTGTTTGCTTCCCATGAACCCTCCTCTCTTAAGCCAGGATGGCCACATTTTCCAACACCCCAAGAACAGCAACCCTTGTTCTCAGTCCTTTCAAAGATATCAGGGCCCTTGAAGGTCACTTGAAGGGTGCTGGGTCTGTGCAGAACACTCAGGGTGTGGGACAGAGCCCTGCTCACACCTCCCACATCATGCTGATGAAGACAGCCAGGATCTGGTCTACTCTGTGCTATAGGCATGTTCGGCCCCATGAACAGGTCTTGATTTTGACCCCCACTTTCTATATGAGGACCTGTGCACAGAGAAATGGGGGAAAACAGACAGTGAATTTCAGGTCTGAATCCAGAGACCCGCTGGCCTCTGCAGTACCATGCTGCCTCTCTCTTGTCTGCAGGGGAGCTTTCTGCGACCTGCTCTAATGTGTGACTCCCTAGTCCCCGTGCAGAACCTCAAGGCCCACAGAGATGGTCTCTGCCGACATGTGGACAGACCTGTGCATCACGCTGGTTGATCTGTGGCTCCCCTGGGCTTTCTGAAGCAATTGACTGTAATAATGTATTCCCAGTCATTTGAAGGTGGTTTTTCTCCCTCAAAGACTTTCATCGCTCTGAACTTGGACACCCGGCCCAGTTCCCCAGAGAACGGAGGAGGCTGATTTGGCATCCCTGGGAGCAATGAAGGCCACTAAGGAGTGGGGCTGTTGCCATGGTGCCCACTTCAGCTCTTCCCAGCCTGGGCCCACTGGTGCAGGTCAGACAAGCATCAGGCTGGTGCAGGGGATGTCACCTCCCCCCCTGGCTTTACCATATACTCGTGGCTTCATTCATTCATTCTACTGATGCCTACGGAGGAAAGACACACGCAGGCCTGACCCTCACAGAGCTTATGCATCAGTGGAAGAGAGAACCATGAATTAATATAAACCCACAACTGTGACAAATGCCAAGAGGGTTATGTAGATGGTGGTTGCCTGCTATGGGGGAATTTGACTTAATCGGAGAGACAGGTACATCTACCTGAGCTGAGATCTGAATTGGTGGGTGTTGACCAAAGGAGGAGAAGGAGGAGCCTCCCAGCAGAGAGAATGGCACCCGCCACGGCTCTGCAGTGGTGACGCACAGCCCGTTAGTGTGGCTGCTGCAGTGACAGCAAGGAAGAGCACAAGACAGGCCATGGAGCTGACTCTGCAGAGCCTCCTGCCATGCTGAGGAACCTGGCTTTTATCTAACAGGCTGTGAGAAGCCCTCAGAAAGCTTTTAAGCAGAGATGTGCTCAGATCCATTTTGAAATGATCACATAGCTGCCAAGGGAAGATTTGGAGGCAGTGGATGTGGAGAGATCAGAGGTGGTGGGAAAAGTGCTCAGTCGGTATTTTACAACCAGCTTTTAAATCCCTTCCTATCTCCCTTCTGCACCCGCACTGCCAGGGCTGCTGTCTACACGGAGTGCTTTACCTTGTCTTCCTGGTTGCCACCTGGCTGGCTTGGTCTCTCCTGCAATGTGGTCCACGGTCATTTTTGTGCTGCCTCCTTAAGTGAGAGTCAGAACTGACTGGAGATGGTATCTGGGCCAGGTTCTTAAAAACACACAGAGTCATCTAATCCAAGCAGCAGTCATCATGTAAAGAAAAGATTGGCATTTACGTTTTACAGATGAGGAAACCCAGGCTCAGAGGAGGGACATAACTTGCTTGAGGTCATGCAGCAGGTATGCAGCAGAGCTGAGGTCTCTGTTGTGTTCTTTACCATGTGCCTGCTGTCTTTCCCTGAGATGGGCTAGGATGGGGGTGTCACTTAATGCTGTGGGCTTCTTATATGTGGGCAAGGAAGGAACCAGGAAACAATGCAATAAAATAAGGGCAAAGTTCTTGTTCCCTCTGTATTTGTTCTAGAGGTTCCTCTGTCTTAGACAAAGATATTAATACTGGGTGTTTATATATTAGAAACATCCAACTCTCTAAATCCTTTTTTTTTTTTTTTTTTGTCTTTTTGCAACAGGGTCTCACTGCACAGTTCAGGCTGGGCTTGAGCTCACTTTGTAACCCAGGCTGGTCTCGAACTCACAACGATCCTCCTGCCTTGGCCTCTGGAATGCTGGGATTATAGGCATGCACCACCACACCTGACATTCATCTCTGGAAAAGTATAAGGACATTTCATCAAGCGTGGATATCTGTCAGACTCTGCAAACTACTTAACTGGACTATTTCAAAAATGTTACCGGACTTTACAAGGCAGATGGCATAACAAGGCCCTGGTGTGGAGAAATGGAACCCCAAGCCCTGCGGTGAGCCTGGCTGGACTGAGCCGGCCCTGAGCCCTCAGTCCCTTCCTCTGTGAAACATGCCTCACACGCATACAAGTAATGACTTGTTCTGGGTCTTAAGGTATTCAGGGTCCCAACAACTTCTGTGGTCCTTACAACTTTTCCCAGAGCTTGAGCCCTACTGTTCCCTTACGCAGGATCTTTTTATGCTTCTGGAATTCCCTAGCAGAAAGGAGGCAGTTTTTACTTCAGTTCACTATGCTCCACTTATTGACCCATCTGCCTGTCCATCCATCCATCCGTCCATCCGTCCATCCGTCCATCCATCCATCCATCCATCCACCCATCTATCTCTATATCCACCCAACATTCATTAGTAACCACTGTTTGCCGTGCCCTACTATGAACAAAAAAGCAAGGCCTTCAAGGTACCTACAGGCCAGTGCTGTTCTCTGTCCCCCAGAGCTGTTGGTGTCTATGCAGAGAACAGCTATAAAACCTGATTTCTGGAAGGGCCCGGCAACTTGTCAAAGGTTGGGAGTCCGAAGGCGTGCCCAGAAAGTCCTTCTTATTTTTTGCCCTGCCAGTAAGAGCTGGGGCAGATGTTACAAACTGATGGGAAAAAGAATTAGGTCAGCTGTTGCTTTTCCCTCATGAGCATCAACAATTAGGAAACACCTTGTAGAGTCCAGGCGCACTGTCATGGGTGGGTTTTCCATGACCCAAACAGCTTGCTCAGATTTTTCCAGAGGCAGTTTGTCACAGCTTCTCTGTGAGCATCAGCTCAGGAGGCATCTCTCAACATCTCGCTCTTCTTGTTGACATTTCTGCGGGTGGGAGGCTGACAGGTGAGCTCTGCCTTCTTACAGAAGCTACTAGAATGGCAGGCATGTAGTCTGTGCCTTCTGTAGACCAGCTTCCTTATGTGTGATAATCACTCCCCAGACTGATCCTGGAATGTAGGCAGTATTATTCCCATTTTACAGGTGAAAAAAACCCTGAGGTTTGTCAAGGAGGATCACAAAGCCAGGAGTGGCTGTGAAAGGGAGGGGGCTAGGTCAGTGTAACACAAGTCTGTATTTTTTTTTTTTTACTTTTCACGTTCCACATTGTTTCATGACTTGGCAGCCCTGCCTGAGGGTTAGCACTATATAAAATTGTGACATCTTTTAAGTTTCTGGTCCTTTTGCCTCCTGGGATTAAGGCAGGAACAGAGGGAAACAATGCAAGATTCAAATGGAGCTCCCTGCTGATATGGAGATAGTGTTAAAAGCTTTGGAATCCGGAATCCATTTACCTACTGAAGATGATGGTTGGATTTCCAGCCTGGGCCTCAATACACCTGACTCCTAAATACTTGGGGGGACAGTAATGTTTCAACTGCCCCCTGTCTATGGCCATATCACCCTGAACATGTCCAGTCTCGTCAACTACCCCGAGCAGAACTCTGTCCCTGTGAGAAGTGCATTCCAAGGTTTCACTTGCGTTACCAGCAATGGCTGCCTTCTCAGCGCCCCTGCCTGGAAGCTGTGCTCAAGAGCTCCCTCCAGAAGGCAGGAGGGGGCTGAGCTCCTTTCCTCCAGGTACTCACACCTTCCGGTCTCCAGTTAATACCTGACATCTGAGACCGGACCTGACACACAACATGTTCTTAATAGATGTCGACAGAGAGAGAGAAGATGGGGGAGGGGTGAGGGGGAGGGCGACAGCAGGCAGACGGGGAAGTAAGAAGCAGGAAGGGGAACAGAGATAGACAGACAGGCGGGGAACAGTGGCTTGTTTATGGTGCAGGGGTTTTGAGGGGCCACAGGCAGATTCTTCAGGTGAGTCAGCCAGACGGGCCTGTGCTATACTTGATCTCCACCCACGTAATTTTGCTTTTGGCTGGCTGGCCTGTCTGAAAGATAAAGAGTTCTTCCATGGCTGGGGAGGCTGTACCGGCTGCTCCCCCACGTCAGCACAACCTCCTGTCATGCCAGCAGCAGCCACCCAGGCCCTAGATGGAGGGCTGTGAAAACTGTCACTTATGCCTTGCAAATGGCTCCTTTCCATCCTGGGTATCCATGTGCCCTTTCTGGGTGGAAGAGACTTTCTCCGGCAGACAGGCATCGCTGGGTGTTGCCATGGTGATGCTATGATGTCACTTGGGAGTAAATCAAATTGTAAATCTCACGGTTGAGCAGCTCTACTTGAGAAAGGCTGTTAGGAACCCAGCAAAAGCTGACGCAGATCTGCACAGCCCTGGACTCCAGCTCTCCCCTTGCTCTGCCACCTGGAGGGGCCTCACCTGTTCATTCCTTTGTTCCAGTGAATTTTTGAGCATCTACCATGGGCCAGGCACCATGCTGGGTGACACAGATGTGGTCCAGAGAGGCATACACAGTAGACGTGTGATTACCACTGCGATTCAGGCTGTGCGGGAAAGGACTGGAAGTGTGTTAGTTCGCTAGAGCTACCATGATAAAGTGCCATAGGTCAGGTAGCTTAAGCAGCAGAAATTGACGCTCTCACAATTCTGGAGGCTACAAGTTCAAGATCAAGGGGTCACAGGACTGGTGTCTTCTGAGGCCTCTGTCCTTGGCTTGTTGATGGGCTCTCTGCTCTTTGTTTGCTC
This sequence comes from Dinomys branickii, assembly GCA_004027595.1. Classification (NCBI taxonomy): domain Eukaryota; kingdom Metazoa; phylum Chordata; class Mammalia; order Rodentia; family Dinomyidae; genus Dinomys; species Dinomys branickii. The sequence goes on along the minus strand of PVLD010006931.1, from coordinate 11,691 downwards.
ATATGATTCTTCTGCGTGTGTGTGTGTGTGTGTGTGGGTGTGGGTGTGGGTGTGTGGGTGTGTGTGTGCATGATGTCCTAATTTTCTTCTTATAATGGCATCAGCCATGACCTCTTTTTAACTTTACCTCTTTAAGATCCTGTCTCCAAACACAGTCATATTCTGAGGCCCTGGGGGTTAAGACTGTAACCCAAGAATTTGTAGGGGACACAGTCTAGACCCTAACAGGAAGAAAGGAAGATGTGTAAGAGGAGGGTCCAAGGCTGCAGGAGGGAGAGGAATGAAGATCTCTCTGGAGAAATGACATCTCATAGAGGCTTGAAGGGCCAGTAGTTTTCCAGCAAAGATGAGGGCTGGTGGAGAAGGGCTGCTAGGGAGAGAAACAGAAGTGCAAAAGCTGAGGGCAGGGGTGCTTCCTGTGGGAGTTCAGGGTACCACAAGGGACCCGGACCGGCTGGAATAGAGTAAGGGGTAAATAGTGTAAGAAGCACCAGGAGCTAAGCAGAGGCACCAGGTTTTAAGGAAAAAAACCAAAAAAACAAAAAAAACAAAAAACAATCAGATCAATTTATTTTAAAAGATGGCTCTTTTAAATAGCTCAGTGGTAGAGCACTTGCCTAGCATGCGCGAGAGCCTGGGTTCAATCCTCAGCACTAAAAAGCAAATGAATGAATAAATGAAAGATGGTTCTTTCAGTGGCTTAAGGAGCAATGCCCATTGCAGAGGCTGCCATTGTAGCTCAGGTGTGGGGGGGTTACACAGTTTGCCTGCAGTTTTTAACCCATTCCTGATCTTGGCCATGGCTTCCCTCCCATGGGAAGCATATACTATAGCCTATGGTTTGGCAGTAGGACTTGCTTTAGCTAATAGAATGCCAGGGGATGGGACACAAGCAGAGGCTTTAGAATCACTTGCATACTTTGGCTGACACTCTTCTATGCCTATCACTTGCCATGACAAGAACAGGCTCTGGGTATTGCTGGTCCAGAGGAATGAGAAGACCCATCGAGAAGACCAGAACCTGCCATTTAACCTGAAGAATGGTCCCGGATGCCCCTATCTGCAGGAACCTATCTGCAGGAAAAACAAATGTTCCTTGTGACAAGAAACTGGAATACTTTTTTGTCTTTTGGAGTGGGCCAGTTGTTTTGCAGCATTATTTTAGCAATAGCTGACTCATATATTAAGCAGAAGGAGAGGTTGGCTTGGACTAAGATGATGGCACTAGGACTGGAAAGACCTAGGAAGATTTAAGATACATTTGATAGCTGTCTACATATAGGCGGCATCTAAACACTGCTATACATCCCCTAGGAATAGTGTGAATTGGGGATAGGAAAGTAGATTTAATCCATCCATTAAGGGCATTAATTCATCAGTTGAGGGATTCAGGATTCTATCAACTAAAGATTAGGTGGTGTTAATTTGCTTGGGCTGTTAAATCAAACTACCATAGCCTGGGTGCCTTAAACAGCCAAAAGGAATTTTCTCACAGTTCTAAAGTCTGGATACCCAAAATAGAGATGTTGGTAGATTTGGTTTCTGGTGAGGCATTTCTTCCTGGCTTGCAGATGGCTATGTTCTCTCTGTGTCCTCATGTGGCTTCTCTGTCCCTCTTGGTGGCTCTTACTCTTCTTAGAAGGACAGCAGTCCTATTGGATTAGGGCCCTACCCTCATCACCTCATTTTACCCCAGTGTCCTCCATATGGGCCCCATCTCCAAATACTGCCTCCCTGGGGCTTAGGACTTGAGCATGCATTTTGCAAGGACACAGTTCAATCTGTGGTAGGTAACATCTCCAAGTGCCAGGTACCGTGTGCCAAAACAAAGGCTTCAAGGACTCTTCAATTGTAGAGGAGGAAGGCACACAGCATCAGCTCCATGGAAATTCAGTCAAAACTAGTCTTGGTGCCAACCTAGGTTTCAGGGCCAGGGAGAACCAGATTCCAGTTCTTGTTGGGAGTAGTAGCAAAGCCACATGAAACCCAGAACTGCCTAATCGTGATTTATCCACAGGACCTAGGCAGTGATTTCCAGCTACCTGGATTCTTGGTTTTGTATTCTTCTGAGACCTGCTTTCTTTGTTTCAGTTTTTTCTCTGAACCAGTGTGGATTTCTGCTGTCTGCAATCAATGACCCATGACACTGGCTTTGGCTGGAGAAATCTGGTAGGACCTTCTTTGCCATGGTGGCCTGAAGAAGCTTTGATTCAGGAGAAACCTCTGTTCAAACTGCCCTTGGTGGAGGTGGTGAGGGGAGGGGAGTTAGAATATGCTCCTCTTAAATTTTTATTTATTTTTATTTTTTGTCTTTTTGAGATAGGGTCTCAATATGCAGTTCAGGCTGGTCTTGAGCTCACTTATGTAGCGTAGGCTGATCTCAAACTCACAAGGATCCTCCTGCCTCATCCTCCTGAGTGCTGGGATTATAGGTGTGTGCCACCATGCTCAGCCATTTTGTGTGTGTGTGTGTGTGTACCAGGAATCAAACTCAGGACCTTGCATTTGCCAGGCAGGTGCTTATGCCACTGAGCTATATGTCTGGCCCAGAATATGCTCCTTGAGGACAACTTGGTGGCACTGCATTTTCCTTTACAGTGTCTTAATTATATGAACATAAACAGATCATCTGCTCCCAGTTATCAAGAGGCCATTGTAGTAAGGGAAGGTTCTGGGCCTATGTCTCACAGTGTCAGAGGCTGCAAGAACACAGGAGCTTCAAGCAGGGGGAAGATCACTGGCCAGGCCTTTTCATGGTAGTCAGCAGAGCAGTGGGCCCAGAAGCCACTTGGTGGCCATGTGACCTTGGGTGAATCACTCTGATCCCGTTTCCTTGTTTGTCAAGTTGAGAGTAATGATAACCCTCCATGCAAAGGCTGTTGTGTCCATTACTTAATTAAGTACATACAAGACAGAGTTTTCTGGAATTTGGTGTACATGTTGTTGGTGAAATGTGAGATACTTTAAATTGATACATGAATAAACACATTTTCATAGTGTTTATTTCTGTGAATATCAATGTGTATTATAAGCCCATCTTTGCTGTAAGTTTTATGGATATTATTCCTTAGAACAAGGCCAAATTTTAATGGTCACAGAGAGGAAAACATTAAGTAAATAATAGAACAGGTGCTTTTTTCGCCTGCTTCCCCCCCACCCCACGGAGCGCTACTCCGGCTGCAGCATGCTCGCTCTGAGCTTCTGGCTCCTGCTAAGCTTGCACGGCCGTTGTCTCCCTCAGCCACCACCATGATTATCTCCTGGGACCTCATCAGCCACGACAAGATGTTCTCTGACATTTACAAGATCCAGGAGATAGAGCACAGGCTGTGCCTGGAGGCGGAGGGCAAGATGGTCAGTAGAACAGAAGGTCACATCAATGACTTGCTGATTGGTGGAAACGCCTCTGCTGAAGGCCCAGAGGGCAAAGGCACTGAAGGTGTTGACCTTGTCATGAACCACCACTTGCAGGAAACCAGCTTCACAAAAGAGGCCCACAAGAAGTACATCAAAGACTACATGAAATCAATCAAAGGCAAACTTGAAGAACAAACACCAGAAAGAGTAAAACTGTTCATGACAGGGGCTGCAGAACAAATCAAGCACATCCTTGCTAATTTCAAAAATGATCAGTTCTTTATTGGTGCAGACATGGGTCCAGATGGCACGGGTGCTCTCCTGGACTGCCGTGAGGATGGTGTGACCTCACTTATGATTTTCTTTAAGGATGGTTTAGAAATGGAAAAATGTTCATGGATTCGGTGGTTACCTTGGGTCTATCACTTGTCACAACTGCTTGTCATCTATGCAACACCAGGGTTTTAGACAAATGGGATTGATGTCATCTTGAACGCTTCATTTATTTTGACCATGGTTTATTTGGAGTGGAGGTATTGTCTTTTAGGAAAAAAAAACATGTCATGTAGGTTGTCTAAGAATAAAGTGCATTTAAACTCATTTGAGAGAATGCCTCTTAGTTTAATACACATATAAACTAAATCCATTGTAGTATTCGTGGAGAAGATAGAGCCTGGTCACAGACCACTGCTAAAAAACAGAAGATTGTTTTCAAATAACTTTCACAGTGGAAACTACTTCTGAGACTGGAATATAAGGCAAGAGTCAGAGTTTAAATCCTGAGCTGCAGTGAAGAGAAAAAGACTTATGTTCATAGCAGTGCCAATATCTAAAGTGGGGCCTTATATATTTCACTACCTACAATGGAAGTAGTTAACCCTGGGAGCGATCACCAAAAGAATAAAAAGACATAACTCCATTGGAAAAAAATAGAACAGGTGGTGAAAGGGTGATCATCAAAGGGACACAGCCCAGAGGGCTTACAGAGATCGAGATTCAGGAGGTGGATGTGGCTCATGAGGTAGGTGGGGACCAGCGAAGACAAGGTCTGGCAAATCTGGGCCCACTGGGGTCTCAGTTGGAGATCTCTGTGGATGATGAGCAGGTGTGAAGGGCTTCCACATGCTAGCACCTTCCAGACTGGACTTCTGTCCACTTCCTGATGCCAGAAAGGTTGTGCCTTGAGAAGAGGAACTCTTGTCTCCCACCCCCAGCGATGAGTGGCTGTGGCTACAGGAAGCAGAGAGGATGGCCTTGTCTGTGTTTCCTCTGCCTCTGTGGTAGTGGCAGGAACTCTGGGTTTGGGACTTGGACAAGTGCCTTTTCTACTCAGTGCTTCATCTAAAAACTGGGAGCCATATGAGTTTGGCAAATGTATTCCCCACTTAATTTCCAAAAAGATTTGGAATGGTAGCAGGTAGGGACTAGAATGTCCCAGTGGGCTCACACAGCCATAAGAGGGTGAGCAGGACCACCCACCACAGCACCCAGCATCACATCTATAAATATGCATTTTCCTTACATGGCTAATTCAAGGTCTCATTAAACCCCCAGTCTTTATTTGTCTGTCTGTAGGAAGGAGCAGAGGGAGCAGCCTTGGGAAAGGTTGGATGGGATCCTCTCCAAGATTCCTCCCTGTTCAAACACAGCTTCTTTCTAGATTTTTCTGGAAGGTTCCCCATGGTGTTCGCCTGTGTGGTTCCCCCTGATCATTTCTTTGCTCTGAACAACACTGGGCAGTGGAAACTTCCATTCTCCTCCCTCCCACCTGTCTGTGGGGAAGGGGGGGAGGTTTTAGATCAGAGAGACCTGTACTGGAATCTCAACCCTGTTACTAGAGACCTCACATAAGCTCTTCCATCGCTGCAAGCCTCCATTTCTTCATCTATAAATGAGAATAAAAATAATGGCTTCTCATGGGTAGTTGAGATGAGGTCGGTGCAAGAGTTCCAAGAGGATTGCCAGCACATAGTAGGTGGTCCTGACACACTTATGTCTTCCCTCCCCTCAGGTGCTCAGTGGCTTGTGCTCCGAATCACATTCTATAACCTCAGCTCACATTCCATGACAAGTGTGGCCCGGGGTGTTATCTCTGTCTCTGTCTCTCTTTCTCTGCAGTGGGTCCTGCCGGAGATGGATGAAGACAGAAAACTACTGTGCCGAGAGTGGCCATGGAGCAAGGGGAAGCTGCCTGGAGAAGGGCCTCGGCATTGGCCAGTGAATGCAATTAGCATCCTCATGGTCCCAGGTTCCCTCTCCATAGGGCCTTGTTTCCTCTCAATAAACATTGATAAGCAAGGTGGGGTGGGTCAGAAAGTTAAGTATGGGTCATTTGGATTAATGACAATGACAGATATCACCTATTGATGGTTATTCTAAAAGCTTTATGTGCATTACTTTATTTAACCCTGATCTTTGCTCCTTAAAAGTTTACAGTAATGTTGAGGATGATTATAACCACCATTACGTAGCCCTTACTCTGATCTAGGCACTGGAAAGAGCACAATACACATTTTTCACAATCATTTCCCAAACAGCAATAGAAGGTAGATATTCTTACTCCCCTATGTTACAGGTTAGGGAACTGAGGTTCAGGTAAGTAACTTGTGCTAGATCGGTGCTTTTCATCTCAAGGGCACGTGTAAAACACCTGGCGATCTGGTGACACTAGACTATTCAGCTTCTGCAGGTCTGGGCAGGGTCCTGAGTCTGCATTTCTAACAGTAATGTGGTTGCTGCTGTCCCATGGGCTGCACCAAGCAGGAAGGACCTGGATTTGCAGCTGCAGAGTGGCTGGGCTGGGATCTGCACTGGATGCACCGTTGCACAAGTGAATCAGGTGTGAGACCAACCATAAGGAGAGGGTAGAAGGAATAGCTGGGGACAGAGACGGGACACTCTGCCTGGAGGATGCCAAGGAAGACTGCATGGGGAGGTGGTTCAAGCAGGGCATAAGGATGGGTAGCGTTTTGCTAGAGACTGAGAGCAAAGGGCATTTTAGGTCGAGGAAACCTGTGAGCAAGACCGTTGAGGTAGAAAAGAGCAGGATGTGTTTGGGGAAGACTGGCTAAGCAGTGGGTGTGTCATGGATGAGAGTCTGTCTCTTAACTCATATGTTGAAGTCCTGACACCCGATATCTCAGAATTTTACCTTATTCGGAAATAGCATCCCTGCAGATGCAATTAATTCACATAAGGTCCTACTGGAGTAGGTTGGGCCTCTAATCCTACATGATTCCATGTAGAAAGGGGAGATTTGAAGCCAGGCATGGTGGCACACAGTCGTAATCCTAGCACTCTGGGAGGCTGAGGCAGTAGGACCACAAGGTTGAGTCCAGCCCCAGCAGTTTAGTGACTTAATGAAACTATGTCTCAGACTAAAGAATAAAAACAAGGGCTGGGGATGTAGCTTAGGGTGAGGGCCCTAGACTCAATCCTGAGGAAGAAAAAGAACAGGAAGGTCAAGTACCAAGACTGGAGCACAGGGCCAATGGCGTAGGAAGGCTACAGTTTTCTGCCACAGCCAAGGAACCATGACAAGGCTTGTGGTGCTCTCCTAGGACCTCAGAGGCAGTGCAGCCTGTGATGCCTTGATGTGGGGCTTCTGTCTCTGAGAACTGTGAGACAATGATTTCTGTTGTGTAAGCCACTCCGTCTGCGGTGCTTTGCGAGGGCAGCCCTTGCAAACTGATGCAGGGTATCTGCAAGGGCCTGTAAAGTCTTTGTTGGCAGATGGCTCTGAGGGACAAGCGCTATTTTGTGCCTAGGAACAAAATACTCTCACAGTTTTAGCCCCAAGAACATCCCTGTCACAAAGAAAAATAGGTAAGAGAATGGTTAACTAGTTCAAGAGAAACCAGCTCGCCTTGGGTATCTAGAGTCAGGTTAATGATCGTTTACATGAGGATGACTTTCTAACATGGTGAATGCTTCAATTAAAAAAATTATTACAGTAAAATACACAGTGCCATGAATCCCCTCAAGTTCCTCTCCCTTGCTTTAAACACACTTAAAACATTGTCTGTGCCACTTTTGAAAGCAGTTCTAGAAGTTCCTCTTTCGTGTCTTTAGTTGCTCTGTCATGGCTGCTTCTGTGTCCTGAATCAATACAAAACATTTACCTTTCCTGGTCATTTTGACTTTGGGAAACAGCCAGAAGTTGCACAGTGCCAGAGCTGGTGAATAAGGTGGATGATGACCCACCATGACATTTTCACCCGCCTGCCTTTCTGTGGATGGTACACGGCTGTAACACTCACTATATTTTTTGACAGCCCTTAGACACAAAAGCATTTTTATAAGCATTAAAAGTATTAAAACAGGCAATTGAAGTTTCATTCTTTAACTGAGAAGATTGTAGGAGGGAAAATGAGGCATAAGCCCTGCTGTGTGTCAAGGACAGTGCTAGGCACGCTCTGATTTAATTTCATCCACACTGCTCTCTTAGAGGGGAGATCTCGTTATTTCTGGGCGGAAGAGAGTTTGGGTCACATAGCCAAGGACCTATCAAAGGGAAACAGAACAGAAGACATTGGAACCCTGTGGGAAAGGTCACCATAGATAGGCCATAATTTGAGGACAGGAACGAGTTCAAGACCAGGAGGGTGGTGAGCAGATCTGCTTACAGAATTCTTTTTTTTTTTTTTTTTTTTTTTGCTTACAGAATTCTTAATGTGTGAGATAACACCCCCTTATTGTTCAAGCTACTTTTAGTTGGACCGTCTGCTATTTGTAACAAAGAACACCCGAGCAGAATCAGTGGTTTAAAAGGAGCCAGGTCCTTAGGTACAGCACGCATGGCAAGGGCTGCAAGGCAAGAGGAGTCAGTAAACGGTAACCTTGTTTCCCCACCCACGTATGGAGCCAATCGAGGAAGGCAGATGGAGCCCCAAAGTATCACCTTTCCTAAAGATAAAGCTGCCACGGGACAGAGCGGCCCTGTCTGCAGGAAGTGGGTTGCCTTATGTCATACTCAGAATAGGCAGAAGCACCCACCCAGTGTAGGCAGCATGGGGGTGCTGCAGGGCCTGGAAGAGCCAAGTGGGGCTTGGATCCAGTGGGCAGCTCACTCCCAAGGGAGAGTGGGGAGGAAGGGCTGGGCCACTGCTGCCCAGTTCTTTATCCTGGCTACCCAGGGAAGTAAGGCGCTCTGTGGGGAGCATAAGTGGGCTCACAGGGAGCCATGATGGAGTCAAGACAGCGCTGCTCCACTGGGGTTGGGGGGTCACCGAGGATAGAGAGTAAATGTTCTCCTGAAGGGTAAAATAGGGAAGAAGGAAAGAAAAAGAAAGCCAGAAATGAGTAATTATATTGTATGAACTAATTTTTGCTTAAACATGGTAAAAAGCATGTGCGTATGTTTGTGCAAACACAGACAGGAGTGGGGGAGTCTTCTCTGAAGTTGTCCGAGGGGTGAGGCTGGAAAGGGAGGAAAACAGTGGGCGTTGAAGAGGTGAGCAGCGGAGTGTGAGGTTCTTGCCCACAGAGAGTCACAGGTCCTATGCTCAGGCCACCTTCAGGGTCCCTTGTGGAAAATGAGGTAGGTCATGGATCTGGGTAGTTGGAGCTGGATCGTGCAGCCTGGGGGTGGGATCCTGGAGAAGGCGGAGGACGTTCGCAGAGGAGATAGATGCTCACTTGCAGGCAGGGAGTGCAGAGCAGGGTTCTAAGCATGGTCCCCAGGGCATCCATGTCTATGTCTCCTGCTCCCCTTCCCATCTGCCGAGTCAGGAACCTGGAGGATGTTTTCATGGCCCTCCGGGAGCCCCACACTTACCAAAATCTGGGAACCACTGAGACAGAGAAGCAGCTTGGGGTCAGATTCATCTGGGATAAACACTGATTTGGGTTCTACAACTCTGTAGTCTGGGAGCCTCAAGTTCTCCATGGGGAGAAGGAAATAATTGCTCCATCTTACACAATGACTATTACTAGTCACATGCCAAGCACCATTTGTGCGCACGCATGTGTGTGTGTGTGTGTGTGTGTGTGTGTGTGTGGTGCTGCGGATTTAACCTAGGGTCTTTGCACTGAGCTATCTCTCTAGCCATTTTTATTTTGAGACAGGCTCTCACTGAGATGTTCAATTGTCCAGGCTGGGCTTGAGCTAGCTTTCTTCCTGCTTCTGCCTCCAGGGTGCTGAGATTATAGGCATGAGCCATCACATCAGGCTCCCAAGTACTATTCTTTATCCTGGGGCCCAAGTTGAAAGGTAATGACCTCTGCACTGAGGACATAACAGTCAGTGGGCTCTGAAGCAGGTACACCGCATGCTTAATGGTGTACCTCATTTAGTAGGAACAACTGTCATCACCATTTTCAGATGGGCTTCAGTGACTGTCCAAGAATGTCCAGGGTCCCGAGTGTGACGACAGAGAGGCCGCGGACAGGTTGTGGAACTCTAGAGTCCACAGAGAAAAACCTCTGCATTGGTGGGTGAGCAAGTGGGAAGTTAGCATAGCGTGGCGGCGCCCTTGCCGGAGCAGAGCGCTGGGAGCTGAGAGAGGAGCTCCAGGTAGGGGGCGTGGTGGGGCGAGCAGGTATGAGGATGCCATCTGTGGCTGCTTACATGCAGAAGTCAACTGCCCCACGATTTCATACTTTCCATTTCCAAGGGTCAACATTTTCAAATCTTTAAGGCTTTTGGCTCAAGGTCATTGCCAGAATTCTGGACTAAGGAACAGGAAAATAAAAACATTCAGAAAAGAGCTGAACTTTGGAGAATATCCGTGAACACAAATGCCACATTCCGCGGTTGAGGACACAAAAGCGTCCTCAGGCTAAAGTGTGGCCACCACGTGGAACTGTTGGCTCTGTTTAACTTTTGGTTGATCCATTTGTCCTCTCCCTACCTCCTCTGCCCTTTCCTGGGTTCATGAAGGGCTACTCTGTGTTCCTGGAGGTAGCCAATTGCTGCAGGCCTCAGTCAGCTGCTCTTGGCCTCTGGCTTCCGGCCGGAGACACGGAACCGAGATTGGAAGGCAGGAAGACAGAGGGACATCTTTGTGTGCCCTACTTCCTTCCGCCTGGCTCCAGTGGCTAGGTCTCTTGGTGGCATTTTCTCTGTGGCCACAGCTCTGTAAATTGCCATTGTTCTATGGCTTCAGCTGTCACCTGCCCTTCCTTGTGTCCCTTAAGCTCTTGTCCCTTAATGATAATAGCTTCTTTTTTCCCAATCCCCTAGGGCTCCTGTTCACCTCCCCCTCCCCATCTCAGAGTCTCTGTGTTACACACTACTGGTAACCCTTGTAAACATCCAGTCTGTTCTGGAGTGGGGTCCTGCAGCAGCGTCCAGCCTGTCTCCTGACACGTGTAGCCTGGTCTAAGTGCTCCCCGCTCCCTGTGCAATAGGTAGGTGCTACCTGGCAGTATTATTATCCCTGGACAAATGCTGGTTATCCTGGGCCATGGACTTCAGGCCGGTTCCACATGAAGGAAACGGAATGATAATGCTGACGGAAGCGTCTCCATAATGAAATCTGACTTTCATTACCGTGCTGTGGACACTGACGCTGCATAGGCCTGGAGCCTTTTTTTAGTGACAGCTTCTCGTTGGAGTTTATTTTTGCCTCCCCAAGCTCTCTGAGTGCTGGAACCATTTCCTATGCTGTGCGTCCCTCCCAGGACCCAGCACAGGACTGAGGAGCCAGCAGCCAAATCTCCATGAGCTCCCGTGGACTGATTGATTGGCTGATATTTGTGGCTGAATGAGTAGATGCTTTCAGAGCAGCTGCTGCCAGGGGAAAATTCCAAGTGCAAAATATTATTATTAATTATCATGATTGCTCTTTCGGCTGCAGGCAGTATGTCTGCTTAGAAGGAAGAGATAAGCATCCCTGCCAAAGCAAAAAAGCCTGATTTATGCTGACGGAGTTTTGTCCTCTGAGAAGAGACTGCCGAGTGTTAATATTTTCTTTTTAATGACTGCTGGGTTGAAATCTTAAAAAAAAAGCTTACATTTGAGACCTGGACTGGCAATTTGAGTGAATTACTTAACCTCTCTGTGCCTCAGAGCCTTAATAGCTTAAAAGAGCAGTTAGAACTAGATAACATCTAAGATGTATCTTAGCACTTCCTGGAAGATGCTGGGTCCTGTGATATTGAGACCCATGCTGACTGACTATTTATTCACTGCCTTTCCTTCCACCAGCGAAGCATTCTCAAATTCCAGTGCCCTCCTGTCTCCTGGGCTTTCCAGGATGTGAGAGTTGAGTTTGTCCTACTTCCATTGCTATGAGTGAGGGGACAGCCATGGCCATGGTATGGAGAAGGGACAGGGACCAGGGGATGATACGGAGTCCCTTCCTTCGCTTCCTTCAACCTTCATCTCTTCCT